>JBAMBR010002462.1:0-23806 GCA_037044475.1 Zaprionus obscuricornis | reverse complement strand
TACAGACAAGACATACATATATATATTTAAAGTAGAAATGAAATGTTTTACTGAGGAACTATAGGTGCTTCATACATAAACTATTAAATCAACGTTTTTTTTTTATACTTTAAACGATTAAGCTTTAAAATATGAACAATATTTACATCATTTTAAAGTTTTAAATATAATAAAAGTAATATCATTGATTTTGTACTGCTACACGCAAAGTTCACTTGCACATTGTTACCTAATTCTGCTTACTAAACAGACGAAGCAGAAAAAAACATTGCCTACTTTTAGGCAGTTTGTATAAAACATTTCATACAATTATATTTGAGACTAAAAGATGCTTTTAAGTTTAGTTGCCAGCGGCAACAGTAACGGCAAGAACAACAGCAACGGCATTTAAATAAATTACTCGAATTTATAATGCAACTGTAAATAATCATTAAAATATTACTGATAAAAAAAAACGAGTCTGGCAGATATGAATATAACACACACTTCCTTACGTTTCACACGGTGCAAAAGGTTACCGAGCTTAGTGAAATGTGAAGCACGTGTAAGTTGTTAATTACAATTAATTTCCATAAAGAAGCTGTTGAGTTTCAGGTGTATGCGGCTGTGGCGGAGGAGCAACACGAGTCTCTTGTATTTTTTTCGGTATTTTTGCATTTGTAAGCCATATGCTGGCAAAGGGAACATTTCAAGTTCATATCGTATATGTATGTACATGTGTATGTGTGTTTGTGTATCTGTATATGTGTAATTAATATAAAGATACACATTGTATTATATTGTGCAAAGCAGCATGAAGAGATACAATTATTAATAATTACTAAGGTTTTTTTTTTCATAACATTAAAGAACTTTTGTTTTTCATATACAATAATATGAAATTAAAGTTAAATAAAAATAAAGGCAAAAAAAAAACTGTAACTTTGAAAAGAAGATTACATATAATAAAAAAAGAATTTATAATTGTTAAATAAATATATATATTTTTTTTTCGTGGCTTTATATAATTATGGATATAACATATTTCCGCAAATTTATAACTTTCACAATATAAGTCATAATTATTAATATTATACTATGAGTGCGTGGCTTACTGTGGATATGTGTGTGTGTAGCTGCAAATTACAAATATGCTGCGGCATGCGGTCTATGTTTCAGCTTGTCTGTAAATGTGCGTGTTGTATGGCAGCAGGTGTTTATTTAGTCATGTCTATGTCAGTGAATTCAAAGTATTTTTAATTTAAAAACGTGCAACATAACTTCATGTGCGTTTTCTTTCAATTCCTGTCATAATTGCAATTATGTTTGCATTATCCATGTTGACAGACATATAGACTCAGAAATACATACATCCATATATACATACATACAGACATACATACATACATACATACATACATTCATACATACATACATACATTCACACACATCTTTCTCTTAAGCAGAAAGTGTTGTGATTTTTTTTTAAATATTTAAATAAAAATTCCTTTTTATGTCTAATTTTATTTATTTATTTTTTTAATATAATTTTTTAAAATTTAATTTTGACATAAAAATATATAATTATATATACGATTTTTTTTTTTTTATTATTATTATTATTTAATTTATTTTCTATTTGATCAACTTATATTTACATATTGCCTTTTTGTTAACAATCAGAACATAAATAGCCAAAGGCCAACCAACACTATTTGTTTGTGAATGTGTGTGCCTGTGTGTGGCTGTGTGTGTGTGTTTGTGCTTGTGTGTTAGTTCTTTATATTAAATAGCTAGGCTATGGTAGTATTTACATATACTTATTTCCTATGTTGTATAAATTTGATAACTGTGCAAAGAGATTTTCTTTTTCTTTTTTTTGATTTTTTTTTTGTTGGTCCTGTGCGCATTTAGGGCCACCTCGGGCCTTGGGGATTAAATCTAAAATATCTAAAAATAGCTTTTAGCTTATGCTCTAAATAAACATTAGCAAAAGGAACAAAATATAGAGTATGGGAATGGGGTGGGGTATGGTAAATAGGCAAATATGCTTAGTATAATAATCGTTTATCTGCATACATGCTATCCCATAGTTTGAGCTTATCAGCTTCAGGTAAATCAATCACTTGCACATCATGTGAAATATTTAAACATTTGAATACCGCATCCTGTTGTGATATTGGTAACCATTGCTGCTCCTTTGCACCAGTCTCTAGCCTCACCTGTGCCTGTGCCAATGCTTCATCGTGCGATACAAATGGTATGCTGGGATTTCCGGTTGCGGCAAAATGTACCAACATTGAAACCAAACGTCGTATGGTCTTAAATTCAGCCGTTCGACGTTTCAATTTTTTGGCTGCACCATTATAGAACATATATGATAAATCATCGGCATGACATGTACCACGTACTTTGCGACCACAGGTAATAATTCGCATGATATTAAAGTCCTTTGAATCAAAGTCAAAGCGATACAGAAATGTTGCTGCATTGGGCGCATTAAGACTACGCGACATTAAGGTGCGATGTAGGCCATGCCAAAAGTATTTATATGAGCAGAGCTATAAATCAATAATATGAAAAAGTTAACAAACAAAAGGTTAAGCTATTAATATTTATTCTGCTCTATACTTACATCGCTATATTCGAGTATAGTCTTGGGGCCAGGCTGTTGATCACCAAAGTATGCTAACTTCAATTGTTTGCCAAAGTCACGTCGTTGCTCGGCACTTAAACCGGCATCGTCTGGCAGCAGATTCTCACAGTCGCCCAGATCATGTAATAATTCTGGCCATTTGCGGACTTCGGGAAAGACGAGCAAACCTTCGAATGAATTACCGCCAACGACCATGGGAATATTATTGCCCCAACAATTTCGCATCATTTCCAGCGGTGCTTTTGGTATAACACAATGTGCTGATTGATATGGTTCGATTGTGGGACCAAAACAGAACATAACTTTACGCTGATGACGTTCCTCCATGGTGACAATATCTTCGGCTACACGCAACATGCTGCTAGCTTTGCAATGACGCAAATGTTTCAATATCTCACGATCGTTTTCCTCACCCGTATAGCCCGTGGCCTGTGCCAAACGGAATGCCCAATTTTCTTTGGGTATTACGGACCAGGGTGATAATGCGGAGCCGGACATAAGCACTGCCTTGTGAAAGAGATTTCGTGTCTGTTCCGTAATCATCATGTAATGTGTTGAAGCACCACCAGCACTTTCACCTAGCACAGTGATATTATCAGGATCGCCGCCAAAGAAATGACAATTACGTTTGACCCAACGTAATGCTAAAACTTGATCCTTGAGTCCTGCATTACCGGGCACATCCAATTGATCATCGTCCAATGTGAGAAAACCCAATGGACCCAAACGATATGAAATAGTCACCAGCACTACATGTTCCATCATAAAGTAATCGGGACTATAAAGATCACGTGATGCTTCGCCCATTTGAAAGCCACCACCATAGATCCAAACCAGCACAGGCAATGGCTTCTGTGGATGTAGCTGCATTATAGGAAAAAGTGTTAGTTAACGTGTTGTATAGTGTCTGAGAGGGAGAGCGTGCCATTCACTTACCTCTCTAGTGTAGACATTGAGATACAAGCAATCTTCGCTGCCCTGCACCTGCTTTAAGACCAAATGCACCTGGCAGGGTTTGCTGCGTTCGCGAGTGCAACGTTTCACCTCTGACCAACTGTCGGGTTCGACGGGTGCCTTAAAACGTAAGTCACCCAATGGTGGCTTAGCAAAAGGTATTCCCTCAAAGCTATAATAGTTGTTGCCATAAATCGAACGCCATTTGACACCCTTCACCTTGCCATAAACAGTATCTGCAATGACTTTATCATTGCTACGTAAATGTTGTTGTTTAGTCTTGAACTTGACATAGCTGAAAAATAGAAATGAGAAACAGAAAATGAAAATATATAAAATAATCTCCTGATATATATATATATTATATTATTGCAAGTGAATGAATACGACAGGTGAGTGCACTTAAGGCCAATAAATTTCTGAATGTTTGAATAAACATTTTGCTTTTATGTTTTGTAAATATAAATTTACACTTTGGGCGCGCCTCTAGCAACTTTTCGCGTTTCTCGTGTAAACAAAACATAAAAACAAAAAAATAGTAAAATGCAAACATAAACAGACAACAATTAGAGACTAGAATATACTCTGCAATTAGCTTAACGGCAATGAAAACAAAGTCCAATGTTAACTAGAATCTAGCTAGGGCTAGGTCAGTGGAAAAAAAATATTAAAATAAAAAATTATAGAAAAAATTATTATATAAATTATTGTTGTAGCATCGAAAATGTCTAGTTTGCAGCTAAAAGTCACGCTAATAATTGTTTCACTATTTATTATCAATGGAATTACAGACAGTTCGCAGCAAATTGATAACGATTAGCTACTTTTTTTTTTTTTTTAACAGCAAAAAAAAACTTATAGAAACACGAGTCACACTGCCACGTTATAGAGTATACAGACAGAGAGATATGTAGAGAGAGTGTGTGTGTGTGGCAGAGGCAAAGTGCGAGAGGCACGGCAATTTAAAATTTCAAGTGCGTTTTTCTATTGGGGAACGTGCAAGTTATACGATGCGTGATTCGATCTATAGCAGACGAACAATAGCAAATATGGTAAAATACAAACAAATAAAACAAAAAATAAAAAAAAAGAAAGAAATCATAAAAACAAAAAAAAAAAAACAAAAATCTAAAGGAAATCAAAATAAAATAAAAATGTTCGATTCCCAGACTGTTTTTATGACTACAAATCATTGGAGAACTTAAAATGTCGACTACTCAAAGTAGTATTTGTATGTATTGCAATCAATTAGCAGCTGGCAAACTCTCTACTTCTTCTACTTTTCCTCCTACATTTACTCTTATTCAGCTGTGCAGCATCTTCGTCATATTCTTCTTCTTCTACCTTCTAGTTCACACAAAAGTTTAACCTTGGGGCGTTATTTCTAGTTAAATCTTAAAGTAAAAAAATATCAAGAGTGCAAATTACACTTATGTACAGTGTGCTAATTGATAGCTTTCAATTTACAGGTTCAAGGTCATGTTCTGTTCGTTAACTAACTGATGATTTCCTACCAGTGTATATATATATATAATATTTTATATATACGAATATCTGGTTTACTTTATCAAGTCAATTAAATATTATATGAAACTGGTTTCTTAATTTGCCATTATTGTCCAACTTTATGTATTTCATTTAAACACGTGTTGAAATTGAAAATAACTTTAAGATTCAGTCGAAATACAAATTCAATATACGAGCCACATGTGTTTCTGGACCATTCGTATTCAGCTTGAAACTATTTTAAATGCTTTAACTGACGAATTCATTTTATAATTGCCTGATTAACTTCATTAACTAGAAGATGAAACTTGTTTGTCAGTTGATATAAAAATTCCTTTTAATACACGTGTAAAAAGGAATTAAGAATCGAAATTTAAGTCGCAATACAAGATCGACGCTCATTTATTTCTAAGTCTGTCGCATCTAACTAGAAACAATTTGTATGCTCAATGAAACCACAAAAGATACTCAGATACACACACACACACTGACTGCAAAACGTTCGGCAAAACAATAAAAAGAAATACAGAAAACTCATATTTGACATTGACTTTGCATACAAAAACTATTGGCATAAATAATTTACAATATGTTAATGGAAAACTTAAATTTATACAATTTAGCGGAAGATGATTGTCAACAGAAATAAACTTAACCGCAAAAGCTCTTGAAATGTGCGAAAATCTATTGTCTATTCTATGGAAAATATTTAAGTTATTTATTTACTTCAAGATACACGTTTTATTTATATATTCTATAAATAAATTTAATTTTTAATTCCAATATTCAATCATCTCTAAATTATTTACCAAACATTCAATTAAATTGTAAAAAAAATTGTCGAATTAATAAATATTGTTGTAGAATGCAAACAGAAATTCAATAAAAATCAATCAATATTTTCATACAACAAGCATCAAGTATGAATGCAGGTCATTGACATTTCACTCGAAAGCGCATTTTAAATATTCATGCCCAAAATATTTAAAATCTCACATTTATCAAAATCATGCAATGAAGTGTTAAGAAAAATGCCAAAATGCTATTTTAAGAGCAATTCACAATTTTCAATTATTCAAAAAAAAATAAAATAAAAATAAAAACAATATAGAATTGTAAATTGTAAAAACGATTTAAGATTTTGGCAATTTTAAATTCATTTTTATTGGCAACAATAATATGCAAGATGCTTGGAATAATGCATCTAAAATTATATTGTATTTATATTTAGCATTAATTATGAGTTATAAAAATAGAAATATGTTTATTATTGAGATAGATAAAGAAAAAAATATATATATAAATATATTACAAATATTATATGATGACACAGAGAAATTGACAAAGACAAATGAGTTTTTAAGCCATATTCAAAATCATGACAAAAATCAAAGTCTATTATCAGCAATCGATAATAAACAGAGAACAACTTGGGGGAACTCCTTGCAAAAAGTGCTTTAAAATATTTCAACTTGACGCAAAGTACAAAGTCCAACACTGCTAGTGACTAGTTACAATACAAACTGAATTTATAGTTTTCAGTTAACATTTTTAACAAAATTTTTTTGTTTTGTTTTTTTTTTTTTTTTTGTTATTTTATAAATAAAAAAAAAAAGTTGAACTGGCAACCTCAATAAATTACTAATATTATTACTGAGAGAAACATTCGACAGATGATTTATTAAATTGCTTTTAGAGTGTAAATTAATTTTTTTTTTCGTTTTAAAAAATTTACAAAAATTAGAATAAGACAAATTTAATATTTTGCGCTAAATTTATTATTATAATTTATTTAATTTTAATTTAAATAAATTGTATTTTATAAACTTGAAACAAAGCATAAATTCAAAATTAAATTTTCTATTATTATAAAATTCTATGACTAGACTAGTTCTCATAAATTAAAATTCATCATATTTTTGAGCTGTGACTAAACATTTTCTTAAAAACAAAGTAAATAAATCACTTTTTTTTACTCTAAAACAATTCTAACTATTTTATTTTTTAAGCGCTTTCCCTTTATTTTATTTTTTTTTTTACACTTTGGCGACTCGATTGTTAAGGAACTTTAAGTAAATTCTTAACGCTTTATACTGAAACCGTAAAGTCCATAAAGTTAATTGGATCTTGTAACAATTAAGAGCATTAATGGCTACAAGGCTAATTAACGCTTTGTACTTAATTAAAAATGTTTATTTGTAAAATGAATTGATGCTATGATGAATTTAATTTGCTTTTACGGTGTTTACATCAGTAACGATAAACAACTTTCAACATAAACCTTAACGATTATTATTTTTTTCTCTCTCTTCTCTTTTTTTTTCGTTTTTAAGTACTTAAAGCTTTGTTCTCAATGCTTGTTTTGTGTTATTTTACATTAAATAAATATTTAAATGATTTGAAAATATCAGCAAATAAAGTCTTAGCGTATTTATTCTTCGATCGTTAAATATTCGTTTATTCATTTAGCTAACGAATATTTTGTTGCAATATTAACACATTGCATTATGAGTCAAAAGACTCGAATAAACAATCAACATAAATCGCAGACCCGGTTTCTTTTTTTATTTTTATTTTTTATTTTTTATTTTATTTTTTTTTAAAGCAAATATTTTACCATGTGTTGTTGAATGTGTCGGTGTTATTGTGACATTTTCAGCACAGTTTGCAAAATTTTTGTCTTGGCATTTGCAGAGAGTTTCTTTGACCCAAACGTGATCTTAAGGCATTTAAGCAACGCTACACTCAGATTTTGACATTGTACACCTTGGCGAAAGTAAAAAAAAAAAAACAATTAAACATTGGCTCAATTTCACAATAATTAACGTAAGTTGTGTCTGATAATGAATTTGTGAGTGCCATGTGATTAGCCAAATAATCTCATGATTTATATTTGCTTGCGACATGTATATGTGTATGTGTATATGTATGTATATGACTCTGACGCAACATAACAACTATAAGCTCAAGGGGGGAAAAAAAAATAACAAAAAAAAAAATCAGTCACCTCATGGCAGTAATGACACACGCCCACAGTAGCTCTTGAAAAATGCTGGTGTAAATCTTATCAGCACATTTGATATTGATTTTATTTTATAATTAATCTATGTAGAAAATAAAATTAACGTTCAGCGTGATATCGAAACACTTGTGTCTATGCCCGTACAATGTTTGGTATACAAATTTTGGTTTATTATTTTTTTATTCGAATTTGTTAAATCATTCTGACTGTACGAGCAAAGTTCACAGTATACGTATACTGAGCACTTAGTCAGACAGACAGACAGATAGACAGACAGACAGATAGTCATAGAGACAGACAGACAAATAGTCATTGAGATTAATAATAAGATTGCGCAGACTGGAGATGAATGCGGATGCATTTAAAATTTATACTTTATATAGTAGATCTTCTAGCTATAATTGAAACCGGATTCTGGGCATTTCATAGACATAAAATCTGTTGATAAGTAAGTCAAGCAAGTGAAACACAGGGGCTCGAATATAAATAAAATATATATTTTATTTTCGTATAACTTTTTGATGTTTCAAGACATTGAGATAAGCCATGCTCACATTACTGTGACACAGATGAGACACTGGGAGCAGAGAAACTGTAGTTAGTTAAGGGGCCAATCAACATTTGACAGACATCTGTCTGTCTGTAAATCTGTAAATCGATAGAAAATGTCAAATAGTTCAATTACAAGGTATTTTCTATGCTTTTTATTTATTTATTTTTATTTATTTTTTTTTTTTTTTGTTGCCTTATCAATAAATTAGAAAAAATAATTGTATGTAATGTTAAATGTTATTTAAATGTTATTCTACATTTGAACAGATGGATTTTGAAATAATATTCGCATAGCAATTAAATTTATATTTGACTTACTGGAAGGCAATGCGCATCTGATCAGCAATTGCTATATCGAATGACATGTTGAATTTATTTCCACGTTACCGCAAAATCAAAGTTGCAATGTGATTCCTTGCTGCTTGGCAATTAGTTGCATACACTTGCCAATCTATGATATACACAGGCAGACACTCACACACTCAGACACACACACACTTAGACAATGGCGCAAATATTGTAGTATGTCTGTCTGTAGCACAATTCACAAGTTGCTTGGAATCCCAGTAAAAATAAACACGACAAGGCCAATCTTTTTTTTTGCTGTTGTTGTTTTTTTTTTTTTTTCAAGTGGCAACCATAAAAAATAAATAACGCCCACACGTCGTATACGCAACGCTGGATTTTGCCACTTGCCCTTACTTATATCTTTATTATTGTTGGTCTTTTCCACTTGCAGTGATTTTCTTTGATTTCTTTTTTTTTCTTTTTTTGATTGATTTTTATTCTTATAAATTATTTAATTTAATTTAATATTTCATTTCGTAGATTTCTCTAGACGAAGATTGAAGTTTTTATTTGCTGACACTCATAATAATAATAATAATAATAATAAAAAAAAAAATAATTTGCGTCAATAAAAATGAATTAAACTCGTTGCACTTGTTGCCGGCACTGACTATACGCGTTGCACTTGATTTCACACTAACGAAGTATTTAATTAAATTGAATGCGTTACTTTAAATATGTGTGAAATATAAGTTAAGCTAGTGAAATGCCGGCTCGAAATGCTCAGCTGAAGCTTGTTGCGTTTTACTCAGGGGTTGCTCGTCAACTGAGCGCTTGAAGTAGGCGCCGGCTAAGTTTAGTGGTCGTCGCCGGTCGACGTTCGACGGTCTACAGTCGCAGTCGCAGAGGCAGCCGCAGCCGCAGCCGCTTGTCGCTTAACGCTCGACGCTCGATACTCAACGCTCGGACTACAGCCGTATGGCCATACGTCAAGCATATACACAGACATCTATAAATGAATATATACATACACACACACATACACATGTATACGTACACTCCCAATCGCATATATAAAAATTTACATGCCGCTGTTGCTGCTGCTGCTGCTGGGCTTTCCACTCATTTACTCTTCACGGGCCTTACTGGCGTATGAGTGATATTCTAGCTATGTTTGCCTGTTGCCTGCATGCTTATATGATTGTGAAAATGTATATGTATGCGAGTGTGTCTGTTTGCGTGCGTGTGTTTGTGTGTGTGTGTGTGTGTGTATACGTGCGCTTCCATGTTTCGCACTCAAATGCCCATGGCATTGTCTGCTCGAGTGAGTTTGCTTGCTGCCTGTGCTGGGCGCCGTTGTTTTGTTTAAACGTTATCGTTTTTGTTGTTGCTTTTGTTTATTGTTTATAGCATGTGCACAAAAATACAACCACAAACGCACATACACACATACACTTAAATAAACACAAACATAGGCGCTTACATGGAATAGTTTTCATTGCTGTTACTGTTGTTGCATTTGTTATTGTTGTTCTTGTTTGTTGCTGTTTGTTTGCTGTTTTTGTCTTTAGGTTTGAAATTCATTATTTTGCTTCCTTTTTTTGTATTTTTGCATGTGTGTTAGTGTGTGTGAGTGTATGAATTTCACTTTTTGTGCTGTCACACACTGAGCGTCTGTGTAACAATTGTTATGCGCTACTCCTTTCCGAGCATGTTCAACAATAGTGTCAGCTTTATAGTTCAACTTGTTTTGTGTTTTATATTTGAGTTTCTGTTTCTGTTTTTATTTTTATTTTTATTTTTCTTGTTTTGGTTTTTGTTTTCGTTTGAAGAATTTAAATGCCAAAAGCAGTTAATAATATAATATAGTCATGCTTATGGCAATGTAAAACATGTTTTGCATGCTAGTTTATATATTTCAAAGATTTTCACTTATTAAAATCTAACTAAAGATAAATATAATTATTTAAGATTAGACAAAACAAAAAAAAAATGTCAAGAGCAAAGTAATAGCTGCTGTAGATGACAGTAACAAAAATAAAGCTTGCAATTATCTCAAAAACAAAAAGAAAAAATAATAAAAGAAACTCAATTTTTTTTTATTTTTTGTCTTTTATCTATATAAATTTTCACTCAACTCAAATTGGTTTTTATTATTTTGAATCAGATTTGGTTTACAACTCAAATATGACATGACATGACAGTTGCAGTTGCAGGCACTTAACGTAATTAAAACGGTAAATTTGATACAATTAACTGTTATAACTGTAACAATAAATTAAAGTGCAGAATATCATATTCATCAATGAAAGACAAACACACAATATACGAATACATTTTATATAACTTAGCATATATGATAATTATAATAATTAACTAAAACGTTAGTTAGATTAATCGTATGCAATTCAATTACTATTAACCTTTAACATTTTCAAACCATAATAAAAAAAGCAAATAAGCTGATTAACAATGCCAATCAGACAATTTAAAAAAAAAAAACCCTAGACAACAAAAAATCAATTTCAATAAATTATTAATCTATTTTCTAACAAGTTTGGGGAGGAAAAATAAAACTATTTCAATCGTTTAGAAAATTGTGAAATTTACACAATGATTTTGTTTTTTTTATTATTATTGTTATTTATTATTTGTGTGATTGCTATGCGTATCTAATCGATATACTAGTTAGCACAGTAAGCTCTTTATATAAAGAACTTTATGCCCAGCCACAAATTAAATATTTGCTGAACAATTGATAACCGCAATAAAATTCAAAATTCCAATTGAACATTGACAGTCAACATGCTGCATATGATGCATCAATAAATTTAATAAAATATTACAAAATCTATACTATAAACTTACAATATGTCTATATATAGACAATTATACTTGATTACAGTTACTATACAGTTATAATTGCATAGCTGGTAGATAATCAAATAATATATTTCGTAGTAAATTTCGTTACGTTTCATATTACTTTTTTATTCTCGTCAAACTAAAGTAGTCAAACTATGTGGCATTGGGGTGTTTAAGTAGGGGTATGCACTGTAATGCATGTAAATATATTTTTTTTAAAATTTAGCAAATTTTATATAGCATAATTTTAGGCATGCCAAATTAATTTCAAATATTTTTAAAACGATTAAATGCAAATATATATAATTAGCATTTCTCTATTTCTCATGAACAATTGTTTAACAACTAAATAATTTGAAGCATGCAACTAACTTAATTGAATGTTTGAAAAACAAAAAAAAAAAAAAAAAAAATACGGTTGTGTCTCATTTTACTCGAATTAATAAAGAATAGATCAAGTAATTGTTATATGCAAGTTGTCATTTGTGAAATACAATAATTATAATAAAAATGAGAATTTTGCAAAATGATGAATTATTTTGTTTTTTTTGTAGTATTTCTTAATTCGTTTTTATATATATATAATTTCGGATTAACAAATAATGTGCAGCTTAGTCTGTTAAAATTCTGTAAAATGTTTCACTTATGTTATGGCCGCTTTTCAGCATTCTTTTTCGTGAACTCCTCCGCTGTTTTCATAAACTTTTTATGATCTTTGACGAATTCCTCAGCCAAATCGGAACGCAATGGATGTTCAGGCTGTGGGCTATGTACAATATCAATTAACGATTGTAATACTTGTTCAGCTCGCGTTGTTGGCTTCCAATTGTCAGCTGATATTATTGACAAGCACACCTGACCCTTCTCATCAATATTTGGATGATAGATTTGCGTTTTAAAAAGTATTTTTGGCGGCCTAAATGGATATTGTGCGGGAAAGCTAATTTCAATACGAAATGCACCTTTATTGTAGGGCGCTTTCTCTGGCACCAGCAGTCCTGTCCATAGCAATAATGATTCATCAGATGCTTCGATATTTCGTAGGGTTTTTGATGAATTTGCAACAATATCACTTAATTCGCGGCTTAAACGTCGTGAGGCAGACATTTTAAACTATTTTCTTTATTTTTTGTAAAAATTTTTATTATTTATATTTTATTTTTATTTATTTTATTTTTTTTTTTTTTATATAGACTATAGACTCAGCTGTTAAATTTGAAAGCACAAAAAATTTTTTGGCACTATTGAGTACCTTTAAAAGGCCTATGCTGTGCTTTATGCAAACACATTAAGCAGCATTTACTATAATTTTTTTGAAATATTTATATAACTTTACACCAATTTCTATTTTGATTTCTATTTTGTTTTCAATGTACAAGTAACATTAGTTTATAAAATCATAATTAGATAGTTTGCCTTATAGTTGTATTTATATACAATATACAATCATTGAAAATATTCCTAATATTCAATTCCATATTAAAATAATAAATCTCGATTATCATCGAAAAGACTTTCCCAGACCTTCAGCTTAGACCATTCAGGCAAATCGATAAATTTCAGATCATCATTTATATTTAGACATTTGATAATCTCATCGGTTTTACGTACTGGATCCCATGTAATCATATCCATGCCATTGATTTCTGAGTTATATGGATTGCCAGTGGCTGCAAATTGTGTCCAGATACCAATGGTACGTTGAATATTGCGATATTCGCGACTCTCTTTGGGTAAACGGCGACCAAGAAGACTGCTAAACTGATAAGTTAAATCATCGGCATGACTAACGCCCTTAATGCCACGCCCGAAACGCATTAGACGATATGGGAATATAATCTCTTCCGAATCGAAATCATAACGATAGAAATAAACAGGAGCACCAGCGGCATAAGCGTGTCGAGAGCGCACAACACGCAGAGCTGGGAATATAAAGTATAATGTGGAGCACAACTGCAAAAGTAGCAAGAGACAGAAAAAGAGAAAGAGAATGAGTAAAAGAGAGAGAAATGTGAATCATTACTTGAGCTAAATGAGTGTTTATGGTATCAGTAAGATTTAAACATCAGTGAACTTGATTCCATTTAAGCATCATCATTAGTTCTGCCTGATAGCTTAACTTACATCCATATAATTATCCGCTGTTGCCTTTTCACCAGTAACATGTGCATTGCGTATTTTTTGTGCCCACGTCGGAATCTTATCACTGTTTGCTTCTATTAACTCTTGTGGAACGTATAATGAGGCTGAATCTAAAGTTTGTACCACCTGTGGCTTTAATTTTACCGCTGTAAAAACAGAAACACTTCAATTAATGTTCAATGTTTGCGAATGCATTGTGTACTTACCTGGCATCCAGAGTAAACCTTCATAGGAACAGTTGCCAATCATCATGGGTATTGAATTGCTCCAAGTGGTTTTCATCATTTCACGTGGATGTTTGGGTAAAACACATTCAGGTGTAGCAAATGGTTCCAGTGAAGGACCAAATGCAAACATTTTATTTTTAGTACGGTCCTCGGCTGTTAGCACATTCTCCTCTACACGTATTAGATCACGAGCTTTGGCATTTTGTAAAAATTCCAGAACATCCTTATCATTATTTTCACCCTTGTAGCCAGCAAGTTTAGCAATATCGTAAGCACGATGCGTAATATCACCATTGAAGGCCCAGGGAGCTATTGCACTGCCGGACTGCAATATGCCACGATGGAAGAGACCTTGTGTCTGTTCGGTTAACATCATATAGTGTGTGGATGCACTACCAGCACTTTCACCAAAGACTGTTATACAATCAGGATTACCACCAAATCTTGCACAATTATTCTTGATCCATTTGAGTGCCATAACTTGATCCTTAAGTGCTGCATTGCCAGGTACATTCAGGCCGGGTGTCTTTAAACTAAGAAAACCTAAAACACATAATTAAAATATTATAAAATTATCAACCCAAAAAGAAAATGAGAAAATTTAGACTTACCCAAAACACCCAAACGATATTGTATGGTAACCAAGACAACGTCCTCGGACATGAAATAATCTGGACCATACCATTCACGATTTGCTTCACCTATAATGAAACCTCCGCCATGTATCCAAACCATAACTGGACGTGGCTTAGCAGGAGTCACATTATTGGTATAAACATTGAGATATAGACAATCCTCACTACCCTCCACTTTGTCAAAGACAAATTGCACTTGAACAGCTTTGTCTTTGGGCTGAGTGCAATCTCGGATACCCTCCCAGGGTATTGGACGTTGTGGCGCTCTGAAACGTAATTCACCAATCGGTGGCTGTGCATAGGGTATACCCTCAAAGCTAAAGTATGGTACATCATAAGTTGATAATCTCTTCACGCCACGCACTTTGCCATATTCGGTTTCAGCAATGACTGATTCGTTGGTTGTCTGACGATATTGTTGTATTTTATGCTCGACAGTTCTGTAAAATTACCATAACAAACAAATGTGAATATTTAATTGTGTAAGTGTGTGTGTATGGAGAGTGTACTTAGCATATAATATAATATATATATAGACCTATTTAATATGATATGTTAGTCGGCCCTGAATGCATGTTAATTATTTTAATTAGGAATTCTTTAGACTGACAAATATGTAAAACATTAAATTGAAATTATTTGTTTGTACGCCGTGTCAACAGCACATCAAGTGAACATAGCTTCAGTAACAGCTTTTGTTATGCGATAAAGCGAGTGAGAGACAGAGAGAGAAAGAGAGGAAGAGCAAGTTTGTCAGTGATAAATGAATACCAACTGACAATCTACAGCGTCTAGTCACGCTACAACGCACTTAACTATTAAACTCCTTTCTTTCATCTCTCATCTTGTACCTTTCATCTGTTGTTCTCACATTTTACAACAATCTTCTATATATTCTATTCATACTCTTTCCTGAACTTTGCACTATGCAGGAGATTTCAGTTATCAGCGTAAACAGTACAAAGAGAAAGTGCTTCGCGAGATAAGACATCATCAAGTTTACAAGGTTAAGATTATATAGCACTTATAGTACTTTAGATGATTGTCAAATGAAAATGTCATGTATTATTCTTATCATTTACACAGCATTCACACAGCAGCAAAGACCAACATCAAGTATAACAAAATAAATGTGAGGTACTTGTGAGATTACCATATGCTTATATGCTCTACAATAGATTTTTATAGTCTTAAAAACTTAACAGGGCATAACTTTTAAAGGGCATAAACACGTATGTATGTTTGTGTTATAGTTCAATATATTTATTTATAGAATTGAATGTTCTTCATTTAATTGCCATTAAATGTAATTAAATAATAATTATTATTTTAATTACATTATACAATATATTTACCCGACACTTGTTAACTTGTCGGCGTGTTAAAAATGTTAATTGTATATTCGACATTACAAATAGAATTGTGAAAATTTTTAAATTGCCAACAAATAGAATTGAAATCAACTTTAGAATAATTATATTATTGTAATGTGATAAGGTGTGTTTTTATTTTATTTTATTTTTTTTTATTATTTTTTTATAAATTTTTTTTTTTTTTTTTGCATGACATTGTTGAAGGTTTTCTAAGGTTTCATCAATATTATATTTCAAGTGAATATTTATCTATCAAACACTTGCTCTTGGCATACTTCTAAATTAAAATGTTTATATATATATATATGTAATTAAATATAAAAATATTTTAATCTGAGCGCAGATAACAATGTCATATGCTACTATTATATACTTAAATTCTACTTTAATATTTTAACATAATATTTGCCTATGTAAACAAATTATGTTTATGTATATATAGTCGATAAAAGCAAACTATGCAGTAATGAAAGCTCGTAAAATACGAAATATGTTTCACATTAAACTGATTAAGCGATAAATAGGGAATGCATATAATGTAGAGAATGTATTAATCGAATCATTAGTGCACATACAGAGGAATATAGCCGGGGATGGTAACTGTTATAAATTACGGGATTATGTGACATTTTTATGGTTAGCATAAAAACTTTATTGATTTACTATGAAGTGCAAAGATATGAATGATATATCTATACTATATTTGTATAAAAAAAAAAAAATGTTGTTTGTTAACAATTTTAATTTCGCAAATATTAAGAATTATTGTATCAAAAAAATAAATAATAATAATTAATAAATAAAAAAAGAAAATGACAACTTTTGATGTTCATCGAAAATCTATTAAATTAAAAATAATTATGAATCATAAAATAATTTATTGATGTTGTAATTGTTAAAAGTCAAAAACAAAACAAAAACCAAATGAAATGAAACAAAGAGTTGCGCATTCATGAAAAAAAAAATAAATTAAATAAATGACTCTGTTACGTGTTCTGTATTCTTACTCATTCCAATTATAAACCAGATATGACAATATGATATATATATATACAAATATATATATATATATATATATATATATATTTCTAGATATTTGTATTTGTCAAAAAGGTGTTGTCACTTTAATGCAAACAATTGGCCCCACCCGATATTGTCGATTAGCTCAAAATTTATTAACAAGTCATCAAAAAAATAAATAAATTTCTACTTTGAGTCTAACAAATTATTAACAAGAAAAAACAAAAAAAAAACAAAAAAAAAAAAATGAAATTTAAGCTAATAATAAAATGAATTAATATTAATTAAAGGTCATGAGCTACACTTACTTCAAGCGCCAACGCAAGCGTTCCACAAATCCGAGGTTCTTGTTCATTCTGAGAAGACAAGCGGACAAACAAAAAGAAAAACACAAAACCAATATCACGAAATTCTATTTGAATTTAGCAATTCTAACAATTCGCAAATTTGGTTTAAGAATTTTTTTTTGTAAGCTTTAACCGATCGAGAACTAAAAAAAAATCAACTTTAACGCGCCAGCGACAAACTGAAACTGAAATTAAAATATATATTTTTCGCATTGAGTTCGATGATTGTCGACGCTTCTGGCGAACAAAACAAGCGAAGCAACTAGGGGAAAGAAAAGAAGCAAAAATATATTCATATGTTTATACACACTTGTATTTTTATATACTATACAGAATATCGCGAATAACAGAATACAAATTAACAACAAAAAACGGCATGAATACAGCAAATAACGCAAAAAAAAAAAATAAAAATAAAATAAAAAAAAAAAGAATAACAAAAATTCATTTCAAGTGCGCGTTAAAGCGGCCGGCATAGATAGAGATACAAATACACATATATGTATTATACTTATAGCCAGCCAGAGATCGTGAAGCGTGGAGCACAAAGCGCAAAGTGTGAGAGATGAAGCGTGGGCCGTCAACACAGTACGAGAGTGGGGCGCCTATAGACGCAGCCCGGCACAGCAGCAGCTTGAGCAGCGGCTATTTGTCGTTTTGCCCAAAGTGACTGCATAATTAATCAATTGATTTACCAATAGCAATAGCTGAGACCGAGCACACAAACTGCAGCTAACGAAACGATTATTAGCTAGATTTTAGCGCGTGTAAACAATAATATAAGTTCGGGTATCTTAGTGAGCCATAGGAGAGAATGGGGAGGAGGAGAAGATCTGCCCGTCATTTCAGTGGGTCAGAGAAACTTGATCGAGCCGGCAATGTAAACAAACACAACAAATTTCTGTTGTTTACGGCAACTAATGATTGCTGCCAGCATAAAAGCTCACATAGTGAATGTGATAAAGAGCTTAAAGCTTTAAAAGCTACTGTTACTCGAATAGTAGCTCGATTCAAATATTTTTTTCAGTTAAATAAAGTTTAGCATACTCTTAGGCTGTAAATTATATTTTTATAAATTCATACAAATAATTTAAGTTTTTTATTTAACTCAGAATTTATAGCTCAAAGAAAACTTAATCATAATAAAACAAAATTATAATAAAACTAAATGGGATAAAAAATAAAAAAAAAAAAAAAATATTTATTTAAACGAGCTTTCTCAAATGCTTAAAATTTAGAATACGTGTGTTTAGTGCACATTAAGCTACAATCACTTCTTTTGAGGACGCGTCATGTTGAAAAATAACCGAGTTGAATAAATCTTTTATTCCGTGCCATACAGTAATGCTTTGTCTTTGTTATAAAGTTGATTCCACACTTTGATTCCATCTTTCTCTGGCAATGTTTGCACTTGCAGCTTATTACCAATATTCATAACTTTAAAAGAATCTTTCTGACTAACTGGCAACCAAAGTCTCTTCTCCGTTTCAATACAATTTGGATTACCAGTACGTGCAAACGCTGTTAAAATCCCAACCATATTATCAATTGTTTGATTCTCTGCTTTATCCTCAGGCAATGGTTTAACACCATTACGATTAAACATATAGCCAAGCTCATCGGCATGACAAACTCCTTTTTTAATATCATCACCACACAGATGGTGTCGCATTAAATTGCCGGTGGGCGAATCAAAGTCAAAACGATAAAGATATGTGGCAGCCTGTGCAAATGCCAGACGTGAAATGATAGTTCGATGGATTCCATGCCAAAAAAGTTTATAGCTAAAAAGCTAAACACAAAAATTAATTTCGGATACATTTCTATATTAAGTTTTAATTTTTACTTACGTCAAGAATCTGAAAAACATTTGTGCTACATATAGTTCTTGGTCCAAAGTGAAAATTAATCAATTGTTGTGCACGTTCTGTGCACTCTTCATTTGAGAGACATTCATACAAATCATATGGCAATACCATATTCGGATGATGCCTAAGCCAATCCATCATATATCCATTATTCTTTTTACTATATGGATACATGACTAATCCTTCGAATGAAGTTCCACCCAGAAGCAATGGTACATCCTTAGACCAAGCATCTCGCATTAGCTCCAAATACGGACGTTGCACAAGGCCAACATTCATTGTATCCGGATTAAGTTTAGCCTCCACTCCGGGTACAAATGGATACAAATGTCCAAAGTTACGTTCTTTCGACCCAAATAGATGATGTTTAACCAATTCTTCAGCTGGCAACGAACGAAGAAATTTCAAAATTTGGCTTTCATTCATTTCTCCATTGTAGCCTTTATGAATTGCTAGTCGATAAAATATTTCAGACATATTTGGAATTTGCACCCAAGGACTCAACAATGTGCCGGACATCATAATAGCACGATGAAAGAGACCATTAGTCTGTGGCAAACACATCATAAAATGCACAGATGCAGCTCCGGCACTTGTGCCCATTAATGTTATATTCCCAGTGTCACCATTGAAGTGTGATATGTATTTATTTACCCAACGGATTGCCATGATTTGATCATGTAAACCAGCATTGCCTGGTACACCCAAATCTGGCGAATCAATTCTAAGGAAGCCCAATGCACATAAGCGATAACTGAATATCACATAAACTATATCCTCACGCATAAGAAAATCTGGCCCATATTTTGACCGAATAGCGCCACCCGTACGAAATCCACCGCCATGTATATACACAATAACAGGCAGTGGAGGCTTGTCAGCATCGAACTGTAAATCAAAATGATTATCAAAATACAAGATACACTAAAAAAAATTATTGAAACCTACATGTTTTGTATATACATTTAAATACAGACAATCCTCACTGCCATGTACATACTTATCATCTCTATGAAATTGTACGGGCACATCGCGTTCTTGTTGACAATCCAATTCATTCCATGGCTCTGCTGGCTGTGGTGGCATAAAACGTAAATCACCAATCGGTGGCTTGGCATAGGGTATACCTTCAAAACTATAGAACGGATATCCCCGTCCACCAGTTTGATATTTACCCTTTACCCTGCCAACTGGCAATTGCACAGTCTTTGTTTGGCTACATTTCGAATGATTGTATCGAGCCAATGTCAAAAACAGCCGAATTATGCTTTTGCTTTGTCGGCCAATTTTCAACATGTCATTACTCAATAAATTTAAATCTAAACTAGGCAAAGTCAACTATGATTACAGATTTTAGAAACGAAACGTTTTGATTAAATTTCCTTATACTAAATACGATTAATGTAAACATTCAATGAAATTTAAAAATTTTTTATTGATCAGTTCAAATGTTCAAGTTTGTACAACAATAAAATTTAATGACTATTTAATTTATTTTCATAAATCTAGAAACTAGAAGGTAAACTTGATTAGGCAGATTAACTTATTGAATATCAAGATTATATAATAATAATAATATTTTTTTTTTAAATATCTTTAATTTTGTCTACTTACAGCTGATAATAGTGAAACTGATTAATTAGCAGGTAAAGTACTAAGTACACACATATGTATATAAAGTATATATATAGCAATACTCTTTGTAATTGCTGTTGTCTGTCTGTTAATGACTAGTTCAAGTAATGTACAATCCAGTTAATTGTGATCTTTAAACTTAGTTGCTCATATACTATGTAAGGCATTTATTCAGTTAAAAGTTTTAAATAAATTAAATAACAACAAACTGCACAGTGAGCAATGCGGTTCATTAAACTAGACAAGCAACAGCTGTCAATAGATGAGAGATGTTTGCTCTCTATATACTTTTCTCTTTGCCGATCTCTATCTCTATCTCTATCCCTCTCTCCCTTTCTCTTTCTCTTTCCCTTTCTCTCTTTATCTGTATCTCAATCTCTATATTTCTCTGTATTCTCTCATAATCTTCCCCCCCTGTCTCTTTTTCTCTCTCTCTCTTTCCCTCTCTCTGTCTTTCTCTCTATCTCTATCTAGTATTTCTCTCTCTCTCTCATTCTACCTCCTCCTCCACCCCCCTTCACCTATCTCTCTCTTTCTCTCTTCCTCTCACTCTCTAAATCTCAGTGTCCCTGACTCTCACTCTCATTCTCACACTCTTCCTCTGCCTATCAACCAGCATACGCATTATCAATCCGCATTTCGTGCACTCATTGAAATATGGTTTATACTAACAATTACAACAACAACAACAACAACAATAATAATAATATATGTGCTGTATTTAAAAGATAAGCTCGCGTTATTGGACTGTTGTTTCGTGCTGAAAACATTAACAGAGACGACGACTGCTTTCAATACAATTATCAGACATCTAATACAGTGAATAATGACTTCAACTATCAAATTTTATATATTAATATTATATATTATATATTATTTGTTTAGTTTAAGTTGAATATACAAACTTTAATTAAATATAAATTAAAAATTATGTAATTAATTTAACAATTAATATTTCAAATTTCATATATTTCATTATTAAACTGTTCGTTAGCATGAGATTCTACTGTAAATCGAACTAGCGTGCAAGTACAACCCAATCATAGACTAGTAGAACATTCAGTTGCAGCTTGTCAACTGCTTGCGTCGGAAGTAAAAAAAAAATATTCCGCTTATTTAATTAAAATCACGAATTTTTCACAACTGTTAATAAACATATATAACTGCAGCGGCAAATATAAATATGGATATATATTTAGGAATTGCGGATCTTGTAAGGATTGGCGCCAAGTAGGTCAACTTAAGTGAGAGTTTTTGTTAGATTGTTATCTTAGCGACATTTTTTTTTTTTTTTTGGTCATGATAAGATAAGAAAAGTTGATTTTGAAAGGTCATAAATTTCAATATGTACCCGCAAGTTTATATTAATCCAATCTTTCAGATTGCTCGCTCACAAAGTAATTCAGTATAATCTGAGCACCAAACAAACAATAGTTTTGAACACTGAATATGGGCGAGTACGAGGACTACAGCGTAAAACGCTCTACGATGAGGAACTTTACTATGCATTTGAAGGAATTCCTTATGCAAAGCCACCGGTGGGTGAGCTGCGTTTTCGTGCGCCACAGCCAGCAGAACACTGGTCAGATGTACGAAATTGTACATATCCACGTAGCAAGCCAATACAAAAACATGTTATTTTGCATGTCATAGAAGGATCCGAGGATTGTCTTTATCTTAATGTCTATGCGAAAAAGTTAAAATCTGAGAAACCGTTGCCTGTCATTGTATGGATCTATGGCGGTGGCTTTCAGATTGGTGAAGCAACCAGAGATGTTTATAGTCCCGATTATTTTATGAAAAAGGATATTATTCTCGTTACATTAAATTACAGACTTGGACCCTTGGGTAAACTTAATGCAATTTCCATATATTATAAATAATACTGCAATTTTTATAAATATTCATATGACATTTTAATTAATAGTCCGATAAAATTGATGCAATTTTAATCGACTGTTGTTAAAGTAATCATAAATAATCAGATTTTAATGATAAGGAAACTCGGAAATGTAACAAATATTTGTCAGCTAAAATTATAGCAGTTTTCTATAGTATGATTAATAACATTTGTGTTAATTACAGGTTTTCTTTCTCTGGCTGATCGTGACTTGGATGTGCCTGGAAATGCGGGACTTAAAGATCAATTACTCGCTCTACAATGGATACACGAGAATATAAAACACTTCAATGGCGATCATAACAATATAACTCTGATAGGAAATAGTGCCGGAGCAGCTTCAGTTCAATTTATGCTCTCTACAGAAAAGGCCCGAGGACTGTTCCACAAGGCTATTCTTATGTCCGGCTCATTTCTATGTAGTTGGGCCAACGAACCTAACTTCAAGTGGGCCTATCGACTGGCCTGTCGCCTTGGCTATACGGGCACTGACAATGACAAGGAAATCTTTCGATTTTTACAGCGTGTGCCGTCAAAAAGATCTTGCCATCTGTTTCATCTTGTGCCTAAAGCCAAGCGATCGTCCATTCTGTTGTTTAGCTTTTGGGGCTGCTGGAGCTGGTGAAGTTCATTGGACACTAGCTGCTACCAACGGCTTGGGGCAATGAATCTATCATCTTTTTTTTTTTTTTTTTTTTTTTTTTTTTTTTTTTTTTTTTTTTTTTTTTTTTTTTTTTTTTTTTTTTTTTTTTTTTTTTTTTTTTTTTTTTTTTTTTTTTTTTTTTTTTTTTTTTTTTTTTTTTTTTTTTTTTTTTTTTTTTTTTTTTTTTTTTTTTT
>JBAMBR010002461.1:0-24077 GCA_037044475.1 Zaprionus obscuricornis | reverse complement strand
CTCTCTTGCTTGCTTGCTTATGCGCTCACACTGTTTTTTGCTCTCGCAGCGTCTTGCTCTCAATGACTGGTGGCTGGTGCTTGTGTTTATCAATATATATATATATATATATATATATATGCATGTGTGTATGTTTAGTAACATGCTCCCTTGTTTTTTGTTGTTCCTGCTTTGCTCGCTGTTTCCTTTCTGCCTTTTGTATAATTTTAAATACGAAAATACTAAAGTAAAGTGCTCAAAATTGCTCTGCTCTGCAGCAGCAACGAGAACAGCACAGTCGAGGCAGCATATTTTTGCGCGTTTCTCTTCTTACTCTACAACATGCTGTGGTGGACGACTCCACAATTTGCTGTTTCGCATGCCGCTAACCGCAGCAGCAGCAGCAGCACTAGCACCAGCAGCAACAGTAAGAGCAAAGCAAGAACAAAAACAATAAGAGCGCGCGGCAGCCTGTGTGCTTTCCTGGGTTTGGTGTTTCGCGCTTCGCCGCCGTCGTCGTCGTCGTCGTCGTTGCTGTCGCCGTTGTCGGTTGTTGTTATGGTTGATTTTTATTACTTTACTTTTTCAGTATATTTCTTTGTCTTTTGGCGTTTGTTTAATGCAAAAAAGAACAAAAAAAATAAGGAAGAAATAAAAAATACCAAGGCAGGAACAAGCAAAAGTAAAGCAATACCAAACACACACACATCAAGCACGCATACAATTATACATATACATATAGAAATACAAGCACAGCAATACAAACACACACACGTACACATATAGATAGTACGACGCACAGAAAACACAACAGACAAAGAGACAGACACATACACATACTTACATACATATATATGTATATTTATATGTGTAATAACTGAGATACCAAAAAGGAAGAAGCACAAACTACATTTTTAAGCACAGAACACAAGGAGTCTGTACAAAATATAATTTTTGCGCAACGCGCGTTGTCACATTTGCAAAAAAAGTAAAGTAAAAGGAGAGAAGCGAAAGAAACGAAGCGCATTTAACAACTAACAAATTACAATTAAAGAAAAAAAATAAACGCCGTTCAGAAACAAATCCAACAAGAACAAATTTTCCAATTGGAACGGAAAATCCAAAATAAATTATTTAAACTATTATTTAAAAAAATAAAATCACAACAATAACAAAAGAGAACAAATTATTCATTTCCATTTCCTTTGTTAATATTTCTTTAAACAATTTCAACTGTTCTTGCTTTGTGTTTTTTTTTTATTATTATTAAAAGTGGCAAGAAAATCTTTTATGGAATAACGATAAACAAAGGATTTATATTTTCGTGAAATTTTAATTAATTTTTTTATTAGCTGTGTCTGCGTGTGTGAATATTTCTAACTGTAAATGTCCTTTCATTTTAGCGAGTCACAGAGACGAATCAACAAAATGATTCAAAATATGAATATGCAACGAATAATTCATTTGAGAGTGTGAATAGTGTGAGTGTGAATGTTGTTAATTATTGTTTCAGTGATTGTGAGTGCAACAATTCAAAGTGAATACACGACAAATGTTTCTGCATAATTCATTTATGAATGAATGTTGTGAATATTATTGAGTAAGAGAATGAATGAATACATGAGTGAATATAAATAAATAAATCGAAATGATTACTCGAATGTTATGAGTATTATATGAGTGAATGAATATATTGTAAATGCAACGAAATAAATACTTGAAATGTGTTTAGATTTTTGAATGAATACTGTGAATGGTGTATGATAGAATGAGTACATTTTGAATTCAACGAAATGAATCAATATTAATACCGAATTCTTTTGTGAATAAATGTTGTGAATAGTGTGTGAATGAATATTATTCTATGATTGCCAAAGTGAATGAATGCATTGTGAGTGCAACAATTCTACATGAATACTCCACAATTGTTGCAGCAAAATACATGTGGCATTCAATGTTGTGCGATTAATTCAATGAATGAATGTCTTCGTTCTATAATTTATGAATAATTCATTTTTAAAAGAATGTATGTTTTTTTTTTTTTTTAAGCATATTCAAGGATGTAGAGTGAATGAATACTATGTTGAAATTGTGAGTACATAGTTAATGCTGAGGCATGGATAACTCTGATGGAAATGAATGTTGTGAATAGTGTGAATATTGAATATTGATTGACTGATTCTGAATATGAATGAATCTGAATGTAAATGATTATGAATAATAATAATTGTGAATGCATTGAAAGCCTACTACATTGAAAGTCTAGAATTTGAATTCAATACAAATATGAATCAAATTAATCATTAATGAAAATTAATAAAAATAAGTAATACTAATTTCCTCTTTCTTTCTTTCTTTCTTTCTATGTTCTCTCTACAGTTAATTGTTTAAACGAATATAAGAGAGATTGGAAGCTTCCATTAGTAAAGTGGTTCCTGCATTTATTGAGGAAGTAACGTGTCGCAGCGTGGCATAAAGTATCCTAAAAGTTAAAGGCAAGTGTAAACAAAAGTGGAAAAGGCAAAAGTCAAAGAAATTGGAGCACAATTTGATTATTGTGGTCCACGTGAGACGCTAACAACATCAACAACATCAACAGCAGCAACAGCAACAACAACAACAAGAATAGCAATAACAATAAGAATAAGAAAACAATAAGAAAAGGGGGAGCAGAGCAACACAATGAGTGTCGCCACACAGGAGTTCTGTGTGCGCTGGAATAGCCATTTGGGTAGCATTGGTGCTGCATTTCCACAGCTTTTGGCCGGACAAAGATTTGTCGATGTAACACTAGCATGTGAGGGGCATCAGGTGCATTGCCATCGTTTAGTCCTTGCCGCATGTTCAACATATTTTGAGGCAATACTTGCTGAGAATCCATGTAAACATCCTGTCATAATATTGCCAAGTGAAATTAAATTATGGGAAATTCAAGCATTGGTTGATTTCATGTACAAAGGTGAAGTGAATGTAACGCAAGCAGGACTCGGTCAACTGTTGCGTTGTGCTGAACAGTTGCGTATCCGTGGCCTCTATGGATCTGAGGCGGCGATTAATTATAAGCAATTGCAACAAATGCGACTTGATGTACAACAACAACAACAACAGCAGCAACAGTCAACAGAGACAACAACAACGACGTCAGTGAAGCAAGAATTGCAACAACAGCAGCAACAACAACAGCAGCAGCAGCAACATTTGGATAGCACAGAGACGGATGATACGGCAACAAATTCAACAACATCTACAACAACAACAAGCACAACAACAGCATTGTCTGCCAAACAGCAACAGCAGCAGCAACAATTATTATTGCAGCAACATTTACAGCAAAAGGAGCAACGCCAGCAACAGCCACAACAGCAACAGCAGCAGCAACAAACAAATGGCAGCAATGCATTACAATTGCAATTGTTGCAACAACAACAGCAGCAGCAACAACAACAACAACAACAAACAAATGCAAATTCATCAGCAGCAGCATCAAATAATTCAAATGCAGCAACTGAAGATGATTCAGCGGATGATGCCAGTAATAATTGGAATGCATATAATGAGCATTATGATGATTTCACTGGCGGCGGCAGCAGCAGCAACAACAATAAGTTGCATGTACAACAACAATTGCTACAACAGCAACAGCAGCAGCAACAGCACTTGCAACAAATGCAACATCATTTAGATTCAACTATTGAAGATGATCATAATTATGTTGCAGCACATGATGAAGATAATGATAGCAGTTTCACTGGTGGCAGCATTATATTAACTGGGAACAACAACAACAATAGCAGCAATAATAATTTATCATTAAGCATGATGGACACAGATTTAGATACATCAGCAAATACATCAATTGGCAGTGCAGGTGGTGTTGGTAATAATTCATCATTAATGCATAGCTCCATCGATGGTTATACATCATATAAACGTGTACGAAGATCAGAAGCATCATTAGCACAGGCTGCAAAATGTGTCTCCAAGGGTGAAACATTTCAAACAGTTAGTAATATGTTCAATATTCCCGTATCGACAATACGTTTCTATATGGCACGTAAAGGTATATTGCCAAAGCGTAAACGTGGACGTGGCGCCTCACATGCTGGCACAACAATAACAACAACAAATTCTGGTACAACGAGCTCAGCATCATCAGGTGCAGCTGCAGCAGCGGCAGCTACAATGGCAGCGGCAACAACATTAGGCAGCTTATCAACAGCTGGTGCGCATCCGCATCTAACATCATCACCAGTAGCCGGAGGAGCAGCAACAGCAGGCGCAGCAGGTGCAACAACAACGCATCATTTACCATTGGATGCAATACAATTGAAACGTTTAGTTAATGTTGCTGCCGGCAGTGGCAGTGGCAGTGGCGGTGCAGGTGTTGCTGGTGGTGGCGGAGGAGGAGGCAGTGGTGGTGGCTCTACATCCATTGCTGAAGCAACAAGTGCAACGACAACAACAACATCAGCAACAGCAGCAACTGTTATGGCCGCCGCTGCTGCAGCAGCAGCATCAGCAACGACAACATCATCATCAGCATCATCGGATTCACCTGGTGGCATTGATGTGGCAACTGCAGCTGGTGTACCGTTTCATTTGCTAAGCGATGCGGCTGCATTTAAATTAAATGAACAGCAACAACAGGCGCATATAATCTAACCATCAGTGCGAAAGAGACAACAAATTGCGGCTGCATTAGGCAATAGAAGAAGCTGAGGAAACTGAGGTAATAAGCAGTAGTGAGCCAAATAGCAAATTGCAACGTGCAACAAGAACTGGCAACAACAACAACAACAACAACTGGCAACAATAACACTTTCAACAACAAAATGCAACAACAGCTTAAAACAAAACAACTTGCAACGTCCAACAATTATGACCAGCATTGAGGTGCCATGGCAAGCGCTGCGTTTGCTTTAAAAGCGACAAATAAACAAAGCGACCCTGAGAGCGAGTAAGAGAGACAGACAGAAAGAGAAAGGGAGTAAAACAGAGAGAGAGAGAGAGAGAGAGAGATAGATAGAGAGAGAGTTGCTGCAACAATTGACAAACATAAACCCAAACACAGAAACATACAATCTTAATATTTACATTATACATACATATATACATATACATATACATATACACAAGAGTTATATATATATATATATATATATATATATATATATATATAATTTTTACTCCATTTTTTTTTTCTCTTAATTTTAATGTTCAGTCAAAGCTTGCAAATATATATATATATATATATATATATATATATATATATATATATATCTTCCCTTACCCCTTATTAGAAATAATTAATTATACGTTTTATGCTTATAAGAATTTAGTTTTTACACATTTGTATTATAAACATTTAAATTTATATATATATATAGATATATATATATCTTGATGTTCAGAACAATTTTACAATTGGCACCAACAACAAGAAGAACAACATTTACATTTACATTTATCAGCTAAATTTTACAACTTTCTTATATTAACAATATTTTTTGTTTTGTTTTTTTCTTATTATTCTTAGTTTTTTTTTTTTTTTTTTTTAGCTATTATTTTCGCACTTTATTTTTTTTGCATTATCGAGATTATACCTATATATTATACCTATATATATATATATATATATATATATATATATATATATACCATTCATATATCGTGTAACGTCCCCCAGCATATACACATTTTATATACTACACATATAACATACATAAAAGAAATACTACTACAACAACAATAAGAAACACATTTAATTTAATATTTAAGTAACAATAATAACAAAAAAAGGAAAAAAAAAAAATACCGAAGAAACATTTTTTACAGTTAACAATTACAGTACAAAAAAAAAATTACAACAATTCCGCCATAATCTCGCAATAATAACGCCACAATTTATGAACAACAAGAACAATTACGCCAAAGAATTGGACGTAAGAATTTTACGCTAAAATTTCGGTATAATTTCAGTAGCAACCAAGAATTTTACTCATGCATTATGTGCCACAATAATATCTCATGAAACACAATACTATCTTAACAATTACGATACAATTTCTCAACAATTGAAACAAAATTTTTTACAATATTTACGCTATAATTTCAACACATTTTTTTTTTTTTTAATAATTAAAACATTTCAACGGGATTTCTCCAGAATTTCTCAAAGAAAAAAAAAAACATTTTCCACAATGACTCCACAATTTTTTTCAGTTTTATTTTTTGTTTTATTTTTAAAAATTACACCACAAGTGTCACGAATATCTCAATAATTATGCACAAATTTCGACACAATTCCTTAAAAATTACATTTCACAAAAAAAAAAGTTTCAACATTTTTGCAATTTTTCAAATATTTCTCAATAATTTCTATATTAAATCTCGCGAATATCTTGATAAAATTTCTCAACAATTGTCATACACAATTTCTTAAGAAAAAAAATATAGGAACTCATTTTTGTAGCATACATTTTGGAGTTAAACTCATTTTTCAAAAGCCTTAAAGTAAAAAATAAAAATTAATAAAAAAGCAAAAAAATAATATTTAATTTGCACAACAGCAATTTTTTTTTTATTTTCCATTTAAAGATTTATTATGAATTTTTTATTTATATATATATATATTTTTTTTTTTTTGTATTATTTAATTGAATTAAATTTGTTGTCGTGTTTTGTTCCCATTTATTGAATATCGTGCAATATTTATGTGTATTTAATTTGTGTTTTTTTTTTTACATTTTATTTACATAATTCATTTGAATTCCTTTCTTTTTTGAAATTAATTTTTTTATAGCAAAAGGGAAATTTGTTTAAATTGTATTTATTATTGTGAATAAGATTCATTATATATTTACTTGATTTAATATTAATTTTAGAGAGTATAACATTTTTTTTATAGTTTCTGCAAATTTTTGAAAAGCGATAACAAAAATGGGAACATTGCATTATAATATTGACAATGACAAGATGAAGATGAATAAATGCAAGAATAAGAAGCAGAGAAAGAAGTAGAAGAAGAAGAGTAAAAAAAGTAGTAGAAGCAGAGAAAGAAAAGAGAAGAAACAAAGTAAAATGAAGAAGCAGACGAAGAAGAAGAAACAGAATAAGAATCAAAAGTATTCGAAGAAAAAGAACAACAACAACAATCATTAACGCTTTTAAAGAAATATAGAAAAGATGTAACAGTGTAATTAGCCAACAATATAATGCGAAAAAGAGAAAGTAAGAGAGACAGAGAGATACTTGATCATATAAATCTAGAAATTTTTTTTATATTTGATATTTGTTTTTTTTTAAGCGATTTCTTTTCATCCCGATATTCTCAAATGTTCTTTTTAAGATTGCAACTGAACTGAAAATTATAAAAAAAAAATAAAAGGAAAATATGTAAAAATGCTTTGCGCCACGCGTCACGCTCATTTTTCCAATTATTTCTAGTGCTAGTGTTGTGTGCATTAAAAAAAAAAATAATATTTGTAAAAGAAAGCAAAAACAAAAAGACCTTAAAAAAGACTTTAATTTCAGAATTAAGTTTTATACGTAAAAGTATAAACAAATTTAAGACTTAACCTTTTTTTTCCTAGCCACTCCCACGGCCCCTTTGCCGTTGTTATTTAAGACTTTATGCAATTCTCATTAAAAAAAAAGAAATTTAATTTTATTTATATCTCAAGATATAATTTTTAACAAGTTTCAACAAGAAAAAGAAGAACAAGAAAAAATGCAACACTCAGTCTTAATTAAACGTTTGCCATACTCGTAATTATTAATGTATTATTATTATTATTATAAATATTTTTTGTATTAATATATATATATAAATTATTCGAAATGTTTTTTTTTTCTATATGTATATATTTATATATATATATATATATATATATATATATATATATATATATATATATATATATATATATAATTTATTTTTTTTGCATTTTTAAGAATTTACTTGCAATAAGAAACAAAAAACATTTCGAATAATTTTTAAAAAAAACTGTTTTGAATTGTAAGTAAATTTATTTTAAGTAAATATTTCAAGCAGCAGCAGCTTTTGCATCAACTTGTTACCTTTACTTATTGGATCTCTCGGAAATCTCGTTAAAAATGTTTGAAATGGAACTGATAAACAAGGCAGAATCATGTATGCAACAGATATATATATATATATATATACATAATAATAATAATAATAATAATAATTTAAAAACAAAACAAATACCTCGTAAAAAGTGAGCATAAATAAATGAAGAAATAAATAATAATAGTAAGATATATACACATAAAAAGGCATAAAAATAAAAATATAATATATATATATATATATATATATATATAAATATATATATATGTGTATAAATAAAATAAATCCGTTGAAGCAGCTTACACGAAGAAATATGCACAGAGACAAACAAAACAAAAAGCGAATAACGCTTATTTTACACACAAATAATAATAATAATAAAAAAACAACAAACAGAAATAAAAAGCAAAACGCAACTGCAAATAAAAACTAATTGTAATTTATTATTATAAACCGAATCTTGTTAACAATAGTCACAAAAAATAAAAAACGAAAGAAACAAATTGCAAAAAACGAAAAAAAATCCATATATATATACATACATATTTTTTTTAAAAATACAACAAAAAAAAAAGTAAAAAAAAAGAAATTATTGTAAAATATGCAGAAGAGAAAAAAATAATAATTTAAATAAAAATAAAAAAATATGTCGGTGGCAAAAAGTTGTGCATTTTTTTTGTCTTACGCTTCTTCATTTTCTTAATAGCCAAGCTGCACAACTTTTTGTTACTTATATATTTTTTTATTTTTATTTAAATTATTATTTTTTTCTCTTCTGCATATTTTACAATAATTTCTTTTTTTTTTACTTTTTTTTTTTGTTGTATTTTTAAAAAAAATATGTATGTATATATATATGGATTTTTTTTCGTTTTTTGCAATTTGTTTCTTTCGTTTTTTATTTTTTGTGACTATTGTTAACAAGATTCGGTTTATAATAATAAATTACAATTAGTTTTTATTTGCAGTTGCGTTTTGCTTTTTATTTCTGTTTGTTGTTTTTTTATTATTATTATTATTTGTGTGTAAAATAAGCGTTATTCGCTTTTTGTTTTGTTTGTCTCTGTGCATATTTCTTCGTGTAAGCTGCTTCAACGGATTTATTTTATTTATACACATATATATATATTTATATATATATATATATATATATATATATATATATATTTTTATTTTTATGCCTTTTTTTATGTGTATATATCTTACTATTATTATTTATTTCTTCATTTATTTATGCTCACTTTTTACGAGGTATTTGTTTTGTTTTTAAATTATTATTATTATTATTATTATGTATATATATATATATATATATCTGTTGCATACATGATTCTGCCTTGTTTATCAGTTCCATTTCAAACATTTTTAACGAGATTTCCGAGAGATCCAATAAGTAAAGGTAACAAGTTGATGCAAAAGCTGCTGCTGCTTGAAATATTTACTTAAAATAAATTTACTTACAATTCAAAACAGTTTTTTTTAAAAATTATTCGAAATGTTTTTTGTTTCTTATTGCAAGTAAATTCTTAAAAATGCAAAAAAAATAAATTATATATATATATATATATATATATATATATATATAAATATATATATATATAAATATATATATATATAATATATATATATATAAATATATACATATAGAAAAAAAAAACATTTCGAATAATTTATATATATATATTAATACAAAAAATATTTATAATAATAATAATAATACATTAATAATTACGAGTATGGCAAACGTTTAATTAAGACTGAGTGTTGCATTTTTTCTTGTTCTTCTTTTTCTTGTTGAAACTTGTTAAAAATTATATATTGAGATATAAATAAAATTAAATTTCTTTTTTTTTAATGAGAATTGCATAAAGTCTTAAATAACAACGGCAAAGGGGCCGTGGGAGTGGCTAGGAAAAAAAAGGTTAAGTCTTAAATTTGTTTATACTTTTACGTATAAAACTTAATTCTGAAATTAAAGTCTTTTTTAAGGTCTTTTTGTTTTTGCTTTCTTTTACAAATATTATTTTTTTTTTTAATGCACACAACACTAGCACTAGAAATAATTGGAAAAATGAGCGTGACGCGTGGCGCAAAGCATTTTTACATATTTTCCTTTTATTTTTTTTTTATAATTTTCAGTTCATTTGCAATCTTAAAAAGAACATTTGAGAATATCGGGATGAAAAGAAATCGCTTAAAAAAAAACAAATATCAAATATAAAAAAAATTTCTAGATTTATATGATCAAGTATCTCTCTGTCTCTCTTACTTTCTCTTTTTCGCATTATATTGTTGGCTAATTACACTGTTACATCTTTTCTATATTTCTTTAAAAGCGTTAATGATTGTTGTTGTTGTTCTTTTTCTTCGAATACTTTTGATTCTTATTCTGTTTCTTCTTCTTCGTCTGCTTCTTCATTTTACTTTGTTTCTTCTCTTTTCTTTCTCTGCTTCTACTACTTTTTTTACTCTTCTTCTTCTACTTCTTTCTCTGCTTCTTATTCTTGCATTTATTCATCTTCATCTTGTCATTGTCAATATTATAATGCAATGTTCCCATTTTTGTTATCGCTTTTCAAAAATTTGCAGAAACTATAAAAAAAATGTTATACTCTCTAAAATTAATATTAAATCAAGTAAATATATAATGAATCTTATTCACAATAATAAATACAATTTAAAAAAATTTCCCTTTTGCTATAAAAAAATTAATTTCAAAAAAGAAAGGAATTCAAATGAATTATGTAAATAAAATGTAAAAAAAAAAACACAAATTAAATACACATAAATATTGCACGATATTCAATAAATGGGAACAAAACACGACAACAAATTTAATTCAATTAAATAATACAAAAAAAAAAAATATATATATATATAAATAAAAAATTCATAATAAATCTTTAAATGGAAAATAAAAAAAAAATTGCTGTTGTGCAAATTAAATATTATTTTTTTGCTTTTTTATTAATTTTTATTTTTTACTTTAAGGCTTTTGAAAAATGAGTTTAACTCCAAAATGTATGCTACAAAAATGAGTTCCTATATTTTTTTTCTTAAGAAATTGTGTATGACAATTGTTGAGAAATTTTATCAAGATATTCGCGAGATTTAATATAGAAATTATTGAGAAATATTTGAAAAATTGCAAAAATGTTGAAACTTTTTTTTTTGTGAAATGTAATTTTTAAGGAATTGTGTCGAAATTTGTGCATAATTATTGAGATATTCGTGACACTTGTGGTGTAATTTTTAAAAATAAAACAAAAAATAAAACTGAAAAAAATTGTGGAGTCATTGTGGAAAATGTTTTTTTTTTTCTTTGAGAAATTCTGGAGAAATCCCGTTGAAATGTTTTAATTATTAAAAAAAAAAAAAAAAATGTGTTGAAATTATAGCGTAAATATTGTAAAAAATTTTGTTTCAATTGTTGAGAAATTGTATCGTAATTGTTAAGATAGTATTGTGTTTCATGAGATATTATTGTGGCACATAATGCATGAGTAAAATTCTTGGTTGCTACTGAAATTATACCGAAATTTTAGCGTAAAATTCTTACGTCCAATTCTTTGGCGTAATTGTTCTTGTTGTTCATAAATTGTGGCGTTATTATTGCGAGATTATGGCGGAATTGTTGTAATTTTTTTTTTGTACTGTAATTGTTAACTGTAAAAAATGTTTCTTCGGTATTTTTTTTTTTTCCTTTTTTTGTTATTATTGTTACTTAAATATTAAATTAAATGTGTTTCTTATTGTTGTTGTAGTAGTATTTCTTTTATGTATGTTATATGTGTAGTATATAAAATGTGTATATGCTGGGGGACGTTACACGATATATGAATGGTATATATATATATATATATATATATATATATATATATAGGTATAATATATAGGTATAATCTCGATAATGCAAAAAAAATAAAGTGCGAAAATAATAGCTAAAAAAAAAAAAAAAAAAACTAAGAATAATAAGAAAAAAACAAAACAAAAAATATTGTTAATATAAGAAAGTTGTAAAATTTAGCTGATAAATGTAAATGTAAATGTTGTTCTTCTTGTTGTTGGTGCCAATTGTAAAATTGTTCTGAACATCAAGATATATATATATCTATATATATATATAAATTTAAATGTTTATAATACAAATGTGTAAAAACTAAATTCTTATAAGCATAAAACGTATAATTAATTATTTCTAATAAGGGGTAAGGGAAGATATATATATATATATATATATATATATATATATATATATATATATTTGCAAGCTTTGACTGAACATTAAAATTAAGAGAAAAAAAAAATGGAGTAAAAATTATATATATATAATATATATATATATATATATATATATAACTCTTGTGTATATGTATATGTATATGTATATATGTATGTATAATGTAAATATTAAGATTGTATGTTTCTGTGTTTGGGTTTATGTTTGTCAATTGTTGCAGCAACTCTCTCTCTATCTATCTCTCTCTCTCTCTCTCTCTCTCTCTGTTTTACTCCCTTTCTCTTTCTGTCTGTCTCTCTTACTCGCTCTCAGGGTCGCTTTGTTTATTTGTCGCTTTTAAAGCAAACGCAGCGCTTGCCATGGCACCTCAATGCTGGTCATAATTGTTGGACGTTGCAAGTTGTTTTGTTTTAAGCTGTTGTTGCATTTTGTTGTTGAAAGTGTTATTGTTGCCAGTTGTTGTTGTTGTTGTTGTTGCCAGTTCTTGTTGCACGTTGCAATTTGCTATTTGGCTCACTACTGCTTATTACCTCAGTTTCCTCAGCTTCTTCTATTGCCTAATGCAGCCGCAATTTGTTGTCTCTTTCGCACTGATGGTTAGATTATATGCGCCTGTTGTTGCTGTTCATTTAATTTAAATGCAGCCGCATCGCTTAGCAAATGAAACGGTACACCAGCTGCAGTTGCCACATCAATGCCACCAGGTGAATCCGATGATGCTGATGATGATGTTGTCGTTGCTGATGCTGCTGCTGCAGCAGCGGCGGCCATAACAGTTGCTGCTGTTGCTGATGTTGTTGTTGTCGTTGCACTTGTTGCTTCAGCAATGGATGTAGAGCCACCACCACTGCCTCCTCCTCCGCCACCACCAGCAACACCTGCACCGCCACTGCCACTGCCACTGCCGGCAGCAACATTAACTAAACGTTTCAATTGTATTGCATCCAATGGTAAATGATGCGTTGTTGTTGCACCTGCTGCGCCTGCTGTTGCTGCTCCTCCGGCTACTGGTGATGATGTTAGATGCGGATGCGCACCAGCTGTTGATAAGCTGCCTAATGTTGTTGCCGCTGCCATTGTAGCTGCCGCTGCTGCAGCTGCACCTGATGATGCTGAGCTCGTTGTACCAGAATTTGTTGTTGTTATTGTTGTGCCAGCATGTGAGGCGCCACGTCCACGTTTACGCTTTGGCAATATACCTTTACGTGCCATATAGAAACGTATTGTCGATACGGGAATATTGAACATATTACTAACTGTTTGAAATGTTTCACCCTTGGAGACACATTTTGCAGCCTGTGCTAATGATGCTTCTGATCTTCGTACACGTTTATATGATGTATAACCATCGATGGAGCTATGCATTAATGATGAATTATTACCAACACCACCTGCACTGCCAATTGATGTATTTGCTGATGTATCTAAATCTGTGTCCATCATGCTTAATGATAAATTATTATTGCTGCTATTGTTGTTGTTGTTCCCAGTTAATATAATGCTGCCACCAGTGAAACTGCTATCATTATCTTCATCATGTGCTGCAACATAATTATGATCATCTTCAATAGTTGAATCTAAATGATGTTGCATTTGTTGCAAGTGCTGTTGCTGCTGCTGTTGCTGTTGTAGCAATTGTTGTTGTACATGCAACTTATTGTTGTTGCTGCTGCTGCCGCCGCCAGTGAAATCATCATAATGCTCATTATATGCATTCCAATTATTACTGGCATCATCCGCTGAATCATCTTCAGTTGCTGCATTTGAATTATTTGATGCTGCTGCTGATGAATTTGCATTTGTTTGTTGTTGTTGTTGTTGTTGCTGCTGCTGTTGTTGTTGCAACAATTGCAATTGTAATGCATTGCTGCCATTTGTTTGTTGCTGCTGCTGTTGCTGTTGTGGCTGTTGCTGGCGTTGCTCCTTTTGCTGTAAATGTTGCTGCAATAATAATTGTTGCTGCTGCTGTTGCTGTTTGGCAGACAATGCTGTTGTTGTGCTTGTTGTTGTTGTAGATGTTGTTGAATTTGTTGCCGTATCATCCGTCTCTGTGCTATCCAAATGTTGCTGCTGCTGCTGTTGTTGTTGCTGCTGTTGTTGCAATTCTTGCTTCACTGACGTCGTTGTTGTTGTCTCTGTTGACTGTTGCTGCTGTTGTTGTTGTTGTTGTACATCAAGTCGCATTTGTTGCAATTGCTTATAATTAATCGCCGCCTCAGATCCATAGAGGCCACGGATACGCAACTGTTCAGCACAACGCAACAGTTGACCGAGTCCTGCTTGCGTTACATTCACTTCACCTTTGTACATGAAATCAACCAATGCTTGAATTTCCCATAATTTAATTTCACTTGGCAATATTATGACAGGATGTTTACATGGATTCTCAGCAAGTATTGCCTCAAAATATGTTGAACATGCGGCAAGGACTAAACGATGGCAATGCACCTGATGCCCCTCACATGCTAGTGTTACATCGACAAATCTTTGTCCGGCCAAAAGCTGTGGAAATGCAGCACCAATGCTACCCAAATGGCTATTCCAGCGCACACAGAACTCCTGTGTGGCGACACTCATTGTGTTGCTCTGCTCCCCCTTTTCTTATTGTTTTCTTATTCTTATTGTTATTGCTATTCTTGTTGTTGTTGTTGCTGTTGCTGCTGTTGATGTTGTTGATGTTGTTAGCGTCTCACGTGGACCACAATAATCAAATTGTGCTCCAATTTCTTTGACTTTTGCCTTTTCCACTTTTGTTTACACTTGCCTTTAACTTTTAGGATACTTTATGCCACGCTGCGACACGTTACTTCCTCAATAAATGCAGGAACCACTTTACTAATGGAAGCTTCCAATCTCTCTTATATTCGTTTAAACAATTAACTGTAGAGAGAACATAGAAAGAAAGAAAGAAAGAAAGAGGAAATTAGTATTACTTATTTTTATTAATTTTCATTAATGATTAATTTGATTCATATTTGTATTGAATTCAAATTCTAGACTTTCAATGTAGTAGGCTTTCAATGCATTCACAATTATTATTATTCATAATCATTTACATTCAGATTCATTCATATTCAGAATCAGTCAATCAATATTCAATATTCACACTATTCACAACATTCATTTCCATCAGAGTTATCCATGCCTCAGCATTAACTATGTACTCACAATTTCAACATAGTATTCATTCACTCTACATCCTTGAATATGCTTAAAAAAAAAAAAAACATACATTCTTTTAAAAATGAATTATTCATAAATTATAGAACGAAGACATTCATTCATTGAATTAATCGCACAACATTGAATGCCACATGTATTTTGCTGCAACAATTGTGGAGTATTCATGTAGAATTGTTGCACTCACAATGCATTCATTCACTTTGGCAATCATAGAATAATATTCATTCACACACTATTCACAACATTTATTCACAAAAGAATTCGGTATTAATATTGATTCATTTCGTTGAATTCAAAATGTACTCATTCTATCATACACCATTCACAGTATTCATTCAAAAATCTAAACACATTTCAAGTATTTATTTCGTTGCATTTACAATATATTCATTCACTCATATAATACTCATAACATTCGAGTAATCATTTCGATTTATTTATTTATATTCACTCATGTATTCATTCATTCTCTTACTCAATAATATTCACAACATTCATTCATAAATGAATTATGCAGAAACATTTGTCGTGTATTCACTTTGAATTGTTGCACTCACAATCACTGAAACAATAATTAACAACATTCACACTCACACTATTCACACTCTCAAATGAATTATTCGTTGCATATTCATATTTTGAATCATTTTGTTGATTCGTCTCTGTGACTCGCTAAAATGAAAGGACATTTACAGTTAGAAATATTCACACACGCAGACACAGCTAATAAAAAAATTAATTAAAATTTCACGAAAATATAAATCCTTTGTTTATCGTTATTCCATAAAAGATTTTCTTGCCACTTTTAATAATAATAAAAAAAAAAACACAAAGCAAGAACAGTTGAAATTGTTTAAAGAAATATTAACAAAGGAAATGGAAATGAATAATTTGTTCTCTTTTGTTATTGTTGTGATTTTATTTTTTTAAATAATAGTTTAAATAATTTATTTTGGATTTTCCGTTCCAATTGGAAAATTTGTTCTTGTTGGATTTGTTTCTGAACGGCGTTTATTTTTTTTCTTTAATTGTAATTTGTTAGTTGTTAAATGCGCTTCGTTTCTTTCGCTTCTCTCCTTTTACTTTACTTTTTTTGCAAATGTGACAACGCGCGTTGCGCAAAAATTATATTTTGTACAGACTCCTTGTGTTCTGTGCTTAAAAATGTAGTTTGTGCTTCTTCCTTTTTGGTATCTCAGTTATTACACATATAAATATACATATATATGTATGTAAGTATGTGTATGTGTCTGTCTCTTTGTCTGTTGTGTTTTCTGTGCGTCGTACTATCTATATGTGTACGTGTGTGTGTTTGTATTGCTGTGCTTGTATTTCTATATGTATATGTATAATTGTATGCGTGCTTGATGTGTGTGTGTTTGGTATTGCTTTACTTTTGCTTGTTCCTGCCTTGGTATTTTTTATTTCTTCCTTATTTTTTTTGTTCTTTTTTGCATTAAACAAACGCCAAAAGACAAAGAAATATACTGAAAAAGTAAAGTAATAAAAATCAACCATAACAACAACCGACAACGGCGACAGCAACGACGACGACGACGACGACGGCGGCGAAGCGCGAAACACCAAACCCAGGAAAGCACACAGGCTGCCGCGCGCTCTTATTGTTTTTGTTCTTGCTTTGCTCTTACTGTTGCTGCTGGTGCTAGTGCTGCTGCTGCTGCTGCGGTTAGCGGCATGCGAAACAGCAAATTGTGGAGTCGTCCACCACAGCATGTTGTAGAGTAAGAAGAGAAACGCGCAAAAATATGCTGCCTCGACTGTGCTGTTCTCGTTGCTGCTGCAGAGCAGAGCAATTTTGAGCACTTTACTTTAGTATTTTCGTATTTAAAATTATACAAAAGGCAGAAAGGAAACAGCGAGCAAAGCAGGAACAACAAAAAACAAGGGAGCATGTTACTAAACATACACACATGCATATATATATATATATATATATATTGATAAACACAAGCACCAGCCACCAGTCATTGAGAGCAAGACGCTGCGAGAGCAAAAAACAGTGTGAGCGCATAAGCAAGCAAGCAAGAGAGCGAGTATGCGCAGCATGCGCAAGGAAATAAGCAAAAGGAAGTTAAATAAAGCTGCATAGTGGTATTAAACTATATAACAATTAATCCAAATATGCATTTAAAAAGTTAAAAAAAATATTAAAAACAAATTATATTATATAACAATTATAATTATATTAATTTTTATACAAAAAAAATTAAATAATTAATAAAAATAATTAACATTGCAGATATTTTATCATTTTGTATTTTGGCATTAATTATGCGCAATATAAGGATATAGTTAAATGCTTAAAATTAAAACCGGTTGATTAAAAACTTGTTTGAAAAATGAGATGAGATGCATGCCAATAATTTATGCACTAATGTGACCAATGTAATTACACCTGTTTGGTTCTCATTCTAAATGTACGCAATACACAATACACACACACACACACACACATAAGCGATTAATACAAAAAAAAAGTATGTTTTAACTGAAACTTAATGCGAAATGAAATGAAACGTAACGGATAACATAAAAAGCATAATACAAAAGCATTATAAAAAAATTAAAAAATAAGTAGTAGTAGCAAGAAATTATTTATTTTTTCTGTGACTACTAAAACTCAAGAAATATTCCAATTAGAAAAAACAACTTGAATTTTAACGGTTAATTTATACAATAAGAGTTTACTGTACCAAATCTTTCTCTCTATTCTTATAGTAACTTTGCTTCTTGCATTTATTTTTAATAACTATTGCGAATATATTTTGCAAAAAACAAAGAAGAAACAAAAATCTAAAATCATATTCCTTATTCTTTTGCTAATGAGCAGAGTGAGAGAGAGTGAGAACTCTATGGAGTCAAATTGAGCATTAACATCAACAGCCCTTGTGCGTTTTATCACTCTCTCTCTCACGCTCTTACTCTCGTTCTTTTGAGCACTCTTTCCTTCACGCACAAGGAGACTAAAACAAAATTGGTAGCAGGCAACAGCACAGCAGCAAGGCAATGAAAACAACAAATTTTCCAGTAAAAGGAAACAACAATAAAAATGAATTATATACATAAATACATATATATATATATATATATATATATATATACATATATACGTATGCGAGAGGATGTGTATGTATTTCTGCGCTATGGAGAAGACGCCGCACAAAGGAGACTGTGACACAAAAATAGCATTAAAAGCGTGCATGGAAACAACAACAGCAACAACATTGTGCAAAAGTTTGACAACAAAAAACCGCAGCAGACATAAAAGAAGTTGTATTATTTGCAGCATAATTTTAATAATTGGGGGATGAAAACTTGTTTTAATTTTGGCATTTATATATATATATATATATGTATGTGTAAATTATATACAATTACATATTAAAATAATCAAAAACTCGCGCGCCTCTCTGCAGTTGCTGCTGTTGTTTGTTTGAATTGAAGACCGATCACATGCATGCATATGTACATATTTATATATACATATACATGTATGTGTATGTATACATACATCTGTATAAAATTGGCATCCCTACTATTTGATTTTAAATGATCTTCAGCTGTAAAAACAATCATCAAAAAAATGACAGTTAATAAAAAAAAACCATAAAATCAATGCAATAAATATATATATATATATATATATATATATATATACATCCATATACAACATGTGGTGTCTGCATTAATAAGAACTGACCCAGCGGGAGAGCTAAGAGAGTAATATTCAGCGTCAACTAAAGTTGACCCTGACAATTGACTGATCGCTATGCCGAAATGAATATTATCGATACATTTAATATTATTATCATATCAGTTAGCTTTTAAGCGTTGCCAAAGGCTTTTTTCGTGGTACACTTAAGTAAATTCCGCAAATATTGTAATAAAAAAAAAACACATTGTAACACATTTGCAAAATATTTAGTCATATTCGCATATATATGAAAATATAAAATTCATATTTCACTTTATTGTTTAGTTTAGTTAATCGTTCGTATTGTAACGTTAAACCATTGTTTCATTTTCTTACAGATTTGTTAAAAAAAAAAATTAATTCTATGGATGAAATCCGATCGAATAAAATATATCGATCGCATACTTAAAAAGCAGCAAATATACTATTTTATTGCAATACTACATACATATAATAATATTAATTTTTTGTATTAATTTTTTTTTATAAATTTTTTGCTGCATATTCGCGCATATAACGCTGCAGGAGAGCGAAAGCAAAAATGTAAGGAAAGAGAGCGCGAAGCAAGAGAGCAGAGAGCTCTCGTACGCTACATTCTCATTCGCACTTTTTCTCTCTCACACGCACACACACTGTTATGTACAGTGCGTTTTGTTGAAGGAACGAACCATGTCGAAAAATAACAAACAAAACGCAAAAACAACAAAGTTGAAGCACAAAAAGGAAGCACAAACAGAGTTTATGTGCATGTGTGTGTTGTATATATATATATATATATATATATTACGTGTGTGCGTTTCTTGCTGTGTGAGGCAAAATAAATCGCAAGAAACGCTGCAAAAAAAAGAACTAAATAAAAAGAAGCCGGGAGAGCATCATTGGCTCAACTTGGCGTCGCGTCAGGCAACTCAAAAAAAAAAAGAATTATGCATATTTTACTTGTGTTGCGAGACAAAGACAACAATTAAACAACATGATGAACTCGGCACAACAGACTACAATATATTTTTTTTGAGACTCTTATTTGATTTATTAAATTTTTTTATTGTGGCATTACGAGATATTTATACTGTTTATATTTAGTTGCAAGGATGTATATACACATATAGACATACACATTCACAAAAGCTTTTATGTATATATTATATATATGTTTTTACCTCGTGTTGACGTTGGGCGCGCGTGTTTGCCTTTTCCCCTTCTGCTTCCTTCTAACACCATTACAAGGCGCACTGTTGTGTCCTGCGAAGCGTCGTTTTTGTTTAACAAAAAAATCTTAAAACTCTTACAACACACACACACACACAAACAAACAAACACACACACACACACACGCACACAAATACTAAAAATATACACTGAAAATATGTGTATTGATTTTTCGCAAGTTAAATGTTTAATAAAGTCAACCGCACATACATACACAAACAGACACACACACACGCATACGCATAAAGCAAACAACTTTTGAATTATATTTCGTACGACGCGCAACGCGCGTGTTTTTTTTAAACATCAGTGAACGGGGAGCAGTAAAAGCGGCTAACAATAACATTCGCTTTATCAATAATATAACATTGTTCCACACGACATAATGAAATTCGATTTAGTTTATATGACTATCGCGTATTGGATATTATGCATTTTTATAATTGTGTTATATTAATGCTTTCATTTTTTAATTAAAAATTTAAGTATAATTTACTTTGCGCACTGCCAACTTTATGCATTGCTGAATTTTGTGGAGTCTTTAGGGATGCGCGATATTTTTTCGCGTTTGCTAAAATAATAATTGCTGTTATCGTGTGGAGTCAATTCTGTTAAATGAGTGATTAGTTGTGTTAGCGAACAGATTGTTTTATTACATTTAACATATTTATCTTTTTTTTATTCATCTTAATTTTTATTATTATTTCTTTTGTAAATTAAGCAAATTTGAGAATTTATTAAATTAAATTTAATTTTAAGAAAACATTGTATGAATTATGCTATCGAAATAATTGATAACAAGACACAACAAATGTATTCGATATAAAGCATTTGACACATAACATAATCGTTATCGATTATATGTACCGTGCATCCGTAACTTGCAGTGGCCGACATCGTCTCATTCATAATTTTTTTTTCAATGTAAATTTCTTGCTCTTTCGTGTATTTTTGTAACGAATAAGAATAATGTGTTAAGAGTTCAATGTAAAATCGTATCGTCGTGTGTTCGTGCAGACGTGTAATTGTTTAACTACAGCAATAAACTACTGGTACGCTTTCATTACATCCCCCTAAAAAAACAAAATATACAAAGTCAAATATAAAATTTTTTTCTGCCATTCGTTGGCGTTTCAAATAGAAAATTGCAAAACAAAGTGATAACAAGAGACCTACATACACTAGCCATTTTTTGTCATAAAGATGAGACAATTGACAATTGCAACAAAGTGTTTAATGGGCGGTGTTTTTTTTTCATATTGACCATTTTCTTTTTTGTTTATGTGGCAGACGTGCTCGAGTAGCAATTTCGTTGCTTTTGATCACCTGAAGTGATCAAGTGCGTGCATATCTTGGGTTTTTGCAGCAGCAGCAGTTGTAATTTTTTATTTTATTTAATTTTCGGTAATATTGCTGCGTGGCAAAAATCAATGCAAAAAGTGTTTTCCATCTTTTCTTTTATACAAAGCAATTTTTTCACTGCTCTCACACGCACACATATGTCATATGCAAGTATGTGTGTGTGTGTGCTTGTGAGTAAGTGTGTCGGAGCGCAACTCAACATGGCTGACAGTGTGGTGGGCTATGAGGAAGCAGCAGTGTTGCCTCATATATTAAAACATTCTAATCAAATATACGAAGAAAAAATTTTTTTTTCACATTTATTAAATATAAAGAAATTATTTGTCCAAAAATTTTTTAAAAAAATGTTTTTTTTTTTTATTAAGTTTTTTGTTTTTGTATATTTATATTTAAATATGGTATGGTCACCCCTGACCGCGCGCATTTTGACATTTCAATATTTGACTTTGTCATGCACCAACACAAACGCGTAAAGTAAATTTACACCGATAGCAAGTAGTAGTAGTAGTAGTAGCAGCAGCAGCAGCAGCTGTGGTGTATTTTGTTGTAACACACCATAGGGGCCACACGGCGCTGCTGTTGTGTTACTGACTTTCGGTACTTGTGTTATTATGTCTGTCAGTGTTGTCGCCCATGTCGTCGCATCATTAACTTAACTAAAAAAAATTTCTTCTTTCATTATTTTTTTTTTTTGTTGTATGGTTTGCCGATAATCGAGTAATCGACAGTGAATGTATATGTGAAAATTTATGTGATTAATATTATATTACAAATAAAATGAAGTTTATCTTTAATTAAAAACAAGACATTCACACTCAATTTAAAATATTTTCAACAAAATTTCGGTTTTAGTGAGCGGTTGCGTTGAATGCGTTTTATTTTGTATGCGAGTGAGAGAAAACAGTTTGCCCTTTTACTGCCTACTGCTATCTAATTTTTTTTTTTTTTTTTGAGAGGCGGTGACGCTGCCGCTGCCGTCACTCACTTTCTAAAAAGAACTGAAAAATAATATAACAATTAAAACAAATTCATTTATTGCTGCAGCGTAATTAGCTTAATATTTTACCTGAATTCATATTTTGATTAGTAATTTATATGATTTTTTTGTATTTTGTACAAATGTAAAATTCTTGTTTTTCCCCTTTTTTTTGTGCAGTTTTTGGTGTCTCCGCTAGCAAAAAGCGCGTAACGAAATTTGATATATATCAAAAAAAAAACAACGAAATACAAAACAAATAGGGTGAGTGAGTCAATTACTATATATAAATATATATATGTATATATTTGTATATATATATATATATATAAATATATATATATACATATATAAACAACAAACAAAAGTCAACGTCAGCGTTGACATAAGAAACAAAAACAGTATTTTCGTGTTCTCTTTAACCATTATCAAGAACTAAAATAAAAGTGCGTGAATAATCTCCCTCAAACAAAAGGAAGAAAAACGTCAACCACAACAACAATCACAAACGCAACAATAATAATAAGAAGAAGAACTGCAACAACTCTTAAAACTAAAGCGAGGAGTAGACGAGAAAGTGTGTGCGTGCGAGTAAGATAAAAAAGAGAGAGAGAGCCACAATAGCCAGTCAAGATGACGCAACCGTTACCCATACGCTTTCAAGAGCATTTACAGGTGAGTTAAGTTATTAATATTTATATATATATATATATAGTACCATTTTTAGGTCATTATATGTACTATATAGTTAGAATATTATATATAGAATATAGAATATAGCTATATTAATAGAATTACCGATTAACATGTTCAATTATTTTTAATATAATAAACAAGTGCAGCTTGCTTGGGCAACAGGCCGGCCCTTAGATCAGAGAAAAAAAACCCACCCCTATACCTCTTTCAGGTTTTTTTACACATTGTGTATGTGAGGGTGAAAGAGGGCGGGCGGGAGAGAGAGAGTAAAACCACTTGTTGTTGTCGCTGCTGGTGGCCCTAACATATGCTAACCGTAAAATAAAGAAAAATAAATCATTCAATACTGCACAGAAAATTCTAATAAGAGAATCATCTGCAGCACCGTGGTACAAAAGAGTGTAACTTGAAACGTATTTTATTATTAATTACAATTATTTAAAAAATGTGCACTAAATTTCTTAAAATCATTTTGTACTTTCCCAAAAAAAAGAACAAAATATTGCAATTCGATTTGTTATGCCGCTGCCTCTTATCAGAAAAATAATGAATTTCAACAGAAAACAAAAGCCTTGTGACATTTAACGTTTAACATAGCTATTAGTAAATTCAATTTATTTCACTG
>JBAMBR010002459.1:5000-18125 GCA_037044475.1 Zaprionus obscuricornis | reverse complement strand
GTTGTTGTTGTTTGTGTTGTAAGCCATCCACAATTAATTGTGTCGCTAAACAGAAACAAAAAGTCTCCACAACTCTCCACTCTACATACGTATATACGCACACAACCAAATTTGTATTTTTCTCACGTACTTTCTAAAAAAAATGAGGCTGCTCAAGTATATGTATGCATGTATGTAGAGTGGTTTTTCGCGTCACTTGTTACTACTTCTTTCAGTTTGACTTATTCGCAGATATTTATATTAATGCGAAATATTTATAAATTTATTTTTATGTTGCACTTAAATATATCAATTATTTTGCACTATTTAATAGCTATTTTTAATTTTTGGAAAATGCTTCCCAGTCGCACATATCCATAAGAAATTCGCGCACATAAGACCACCTTTCGGAATCAGAGAAATATCATACGATGGCAAAACTATCGATACGCTTACAAATGGGTATATAATGCAGCCACACTATTTACAGATGAATAAAAACTTTCGATAAGCAGAGTTGATATAAATATTTTATTTATGAAATAAAAATACTACCTCGATACCATAACTAAATTAAAATTATGATAATTAATATAGTAAAGGTTAATCGATAGAGCTGCAAAATAAATTCATCGATTAAATTCAACGATAAATTACAGCTTCAGAAAGGCCTGCCTCTATCTAGCCCAACGAGAAGCTCCTCGATGAAAATATTGTGAAAATTTGTGTTTATTGTGAAAAATAATGTGCAAACGCATAATTAAATAATGCGAAAAGTGCTATTGCAATGCAAAGCATTGTTTGCTAACTATAAAGTGAACAACAAATTGTAGCAAAATCATCGGAAAAAAAAATCGTCTGTTTTCGTTTGTTCGATTTTTCTCCATAGGCACTTAAAAATCTTCGCAAATCGTCAAATCTGGTGCTTTAAGCATTTAAATGCAACTTTACAACAAGCAGTAAAACATATTTAGCACAAATGTCGCTTTAAGCAAGCAGCAAAATTGCATTTTCGAACATTTCCGCCTGCACCTGGTTTCCGTGGACGTGCTTTGGATCCGTGGATAACAGAGACGCAAAGGTAAAGACAGTTTGGAGACTAGTAACGATTATAGCTAGAGATGACAGCGTGCCTTGCACATTCGTGCGACTGACACACAAAATTAAAACTAAATGATCTTATTTAAAACTAACCAAAAAAATTTAATTATTTCAAAGTAAAAATATGTATTTAATTTTGGTATTTGGAATATATCACAAATAAGGCTTTAATACAAATTAAGTATAATTGTTCACGCACACGCCACTAATTTTGAACTCTTTTTTTTTTTTTTTTGTTTTATATTTTTTGTATGCACTGGGTGAATGTGTGTGGGCGGCGGCCAAAATCAAAGGCAATTTTTTTTTTTTTTGTTTAATTTGCTCACAGAAGTGTCTGAAATTTGTCTCTCCAACTCCTTTTATGTTTTTCATTATTTCTGTTTTGTTTTGCCGTTTAGATAGACGCCGTGTGGGGTTGGGCTTCCGCCCCGCTGCGCTTAGCGGCGAACAGAATGGGCGATCCTTTATTGCCGGGTTCAACCGGCCTTGCAAGTGGCGCTACTGCCACAGCCACAGCTGGTTCGGGAACAACGGTAACTGGCCTTGGCAGCAATGGTGGTGGAGCAGGTGGCGCTGAGCGCCCGCCATCGCCGGCACGTCTTACCCATACATCGGAGAAGCATCCTAAGGTTACATTAACTGAATTAAATATGCTACGTCGTCACCGGGAACTTTGCGATGTTGTCCTCAATGTCGGTGGTCGTAAAATCTTTGCCCATCGTGTCATACTGAGTGCATGTAGCTCTTATTTTTGTGCCATGTTCACCGGTGAACTGGAGGAATCACGTCAAACAGAAGTCACAATACGTGACATCGATGAGAATGCAATGGAACTGTTAATTGACTTTTGCTACACCGCCCACATTATTGTCGAGGAATCCAATGTTCAGACTCTGCTGCCAGCAGCCTGTCTGTTGCAATTGGTCGAGATTCAAGATATTTGCTGCGAATTTCTGAAGCGTCAGCTTGATCCTACCAACTGTTTAGGTATACGCGCCTTTGCTGACACACATTCGTGCCGCGAATTGTTGCGTATTGCTGACAAATTTACACAACATAACTTCCAGGAGGTTATGGAAAGCGAAGAATTTCTTCTTCTTCCTGTTGGACAACTAGTTGACATCATTTGCAGTGATGAGCTCAATGTACGTAGCGAGGAGCAGGTTTTTAATGCCGTTATGTCCTGGCTCAAGTACAATGTCGCCGAGCGTCGGCAACATTTAGCACAAGTAAGTTAATCATCCCATGCTATAATTCCTTGCAGACATATTTTTATTAATGTATGATATTTCAATAGGTGCTGCAACATGTGCGGTTGCCCTTACTATCGCCGAAGTTCCTTGTTGGTACTGTAGGCTCTGATCTCCTGGTGCGCTCAGATGAGGCTTGTCGTGATCTCGTCGATGAAGCTAAGAATTACCTACTCCTGCCACAGGAGCGCCCATTGATGCAGGGACCACGCACCCGTCCACGTAAACCGACACGTCGTGGCGAAGTGCTTTTCGCTGTCGGTGGTTGGTGTTCCGGTGATGCTATTGCATCCGTTGAACGTTTTGATCCTCAGACCAATGATTGGAAAATGGTTGCTCCTATGTCCAAGCGCCGCTGTGGCGTAGGCGTTGCTGTACTCAATGACCTGCTCTATGCCGTCGGTGGACATGATGGTCAAAGCTATTTGAATAGTATTGAACGCTATGATCCTCAAACAAATCAATGGTCCTGCGATGTGGCCCCAACTACATCGTGTCGCACAAGTGTTGGCGTTGCTGTACTTGATGGTTTTCTATATGCCGTTGGTGGGCAAGATGGCGTACAATGTCTTAATCATGTTGAACGCTATGATCCAAAAGAGAACAAATGGTCCAAGGTGGCGCCAATGACAACACGTCGTTTGGGCGTGGCTGTAGCCGTACTCGGTGGCCATCTATATGCCATAGGTGGATCTGATGGCCAATGTCCGCTCAATACTGTCGAGCGCTATGATCCTAGGTAAGTTTTATCTAAATTGATATTGATATTGTACATTGTAGTTCTAATCATCGTATTCTTGGCAGGCAAAATAAATGGGTAGCCGTCAATTCGATGTCCACCCGTCGAAAGCATCTAGGTTGCGCCGTATTTAACAATTATATTTATGCCGTTGGAGGACGTGACGATTGCATGGAATTGTCATCTGCGGAGCGCTACAATCCCATTACTAACACCTGGAGTCCCATTGTTGCCATGACATCGCGACGAAGCGGCGTTAGTATTAAATCATTAAACAAAGAAGTTCCATTCTCGTAACTAGCTAATTTGCTCATTCTCTGCAATTTATCTAGGTTGGCTTGGCTGTGGTAAACGGACAGCTGTATGCTGTTGGAGGATTTGATGGATCTGCGTATTTAAAGACCATTGAGGTGTACGATCCAGAGACGAATCAATGGCGACTCTGCGGCTGCATGAACTATCGCCGTCTTGGCGGCGGTGTTGGCGTTATGCGTGCACCTCAGACTGAGAATTATATGTGGTGCGATAATAGTTTTAGACGGCATATGAACTAAATTAATACTCTTATCTAATACTAAATTGAACTAACAATAATTCATATATTTGTATTCATCTTGTTCACTCACATACACACACGCACATATACATATACATTTGCTAACACACAAACAACACACACATTCAGGATACGCAAGGATTCAATCGTCTGATGGGAACGGAAGCCGATGTCGTCAGCGCTGACATCGCAAACGTTGCCGCCGCCGCATTTTTACTAAGCAAACAAAATGATAAAAAAAAGAAATTAAATTTAAACGGAAGCCAAATTATGTCTCCAGCTGGTTTAAAAGTTAATTGATTAAGCATTAGAATTCTGTAATTGTAATAATTAATTGTTAATTGTTTCTTATTTGCGTAGCGCGCGTTAAAAAAAAAAAATAAATAAAAAAATATTGTTTGTTGTGTCGCGCGTTTTTAAACAATTATACATAGAGTTAGTTAATACACAATCACTCACAAACTTATAAATATATATATATATATATATATATATATATATATACTTATATACTTATTAATTATGAAACACATGCTATAATTATGTACTGTAATATGTCGAAATCTGCTAACTACTAATTAAAGAAGGAAACGTAAAATGGTTGTTGGGTGCAAATTTCATGGAAATCTCTAACATGCCTTTCATTTTCACCTGTCGCACTTCTTTTACCAGTACCTTTCCCTTTACAAATGTAACCAAATTCAACATAAATTGAATGGAAATTCTCGAAAAAGCATTGAAAATCAAATATAAATTAAATTAAGCTATAAACAATAAGAAAATTATAAATGTATTAATTGTAATTTTATTAAATTAAAACTACAAATTATGATTTGCGGGACTTAAAAAAACACGATAAATGAATTTGTGAATTCCTTTCGAACCCAAAAAAAAAACATTAGTATATAAATAAGCGCCGACAAAATTTGTAAAGCTTAAAAAACACGGATTAAGATAAAGGAAAATACAATACGAATGAAACGAAGTGTAGATTAAGATTTAAGTTATTATAAAATCATTTCAATAGCAAAATTAACAAATATATGTATTTGTATATTTAACTGATAAGTTCAAACATATATCAACAAGTTTTGATGGAAATTATAAAATTGCTGTTGAGGTCACAAATTAAACAAAAAAAATTTGGAACCAACTCAAAAATAAGAAAACACGCGGTTAAATTCAATTATTTACTATGTCTATTCGCATTTTATTTATTATATAAACATATATTCTTTGTTTATATAATAAATAAAATGCGAATAGACATAGTAAATAATTGAATTTAACCGCGTGTTTTCTTATTTTTGAGTTGGTTCCAAATTTTTTTTGTTTAATTTGTGACCTCAACAGCAATTTTATAATTTCCATCAAAACTTGTTGATATATGTTTGAACTTATCAGTTAAATATACAAATACATATATTTGTTAATTTTGCTATTGAAATGATTTTATAATAACTTAAATCTTAATCTACACTTCGTTTCATTCGTATTGTATTTTCCTTTATCTTAATCCGTGTTTTTTAAGCTTTACAAATTTTGTCGGCGCTTATTTATATACTAATGTTTTTTTTTTGGGTTCGAAAGGAATTCACAAATTCATTTATCGTGTTTTTTTAAGTCCCGCAAATCATAATTTGTAGTTTTAATTTAATAAAATTACAATTAATACATTTATAATTTTCTTATTGTTTATAGCTTAATTTAATTTATATTTGATTTTCAATGCTTTTTCGAGAATTTCCATTCAATTTATGTTGAATTTGGTTACATTTGTAAAGGGAAAGGTACTGGTAAAAGAAGTGCGACAGGTGAAAATGAAAGGCATGTTAGAGATTTCCATGAAATTTGCACCCAACAACCATTTTACGTTTCCTTCTTTAATTAGTAGTTAGCAGATTTCGACATATTACAGTACATAATTATAGCATGTGTTTCATAATTAATAAGTATATAAGTATATATATATATATATATATATATATATATTTATAAGTTTGTGAGTGATTGTGTATTAACTAACTCTATGTATAATTGTTTAAAAACGCGCGACACAACAAACAATATTTTTTTATTTATTTTTTTTTTTTAACGCGCGCTACGCAAATAAGAAACAATTAACAATTAATTATTACAATTACAGAATTCTAATGCTTAATCAATTAACTTTTAAACCAGCTGGAGACATAATTTGGCTTCCGTTTAAATTTAATTTCTTTTTTTTATCATTTTGTTTGCTTAGTAAAAATGCGGCGGCGGCAACGTTTGCGATGTCAGCGCTGACGACATCGGCTTCCGTTCCCATCAGACGATTGAATCCTTTCGTATCCTGAATGTGTGTGTTGTTTGTGTGTTAGCAAATGTATATGTATATGTGCGTGTGTGTATGTGAGTGAACAAGATGAATACAAATATATGAATTATTGTTAGTTCAATTTAGTATTAGATAAGAGTATTAATTTAGTTCATATGCCGTCTAAAACTATTATCGCACCACATATAATTCTCAGTCTGAGGTGCACGCATAACGCCAACACCGCCGCCAAGACGGCGATAGTTCATGCAGCCGCAGAGTCGCCATTGATTCGTCTCTGGATCGTACACCTCAATGGTCTTTAAATACGCAGATCCATCAAATCCTCCAACAGCATACAGCTGTCCGTTTACCACAGCCAAGCCAACCTAGATAAATTGCAGAGAATGAGCAAATTAGCTAGTTACGAGAATGGAACTTCTTTGTTTAATGATTTAATACTAACGCCGCTTCGTCGCGATGTCATGGCAACAATGGGACTCCAGGTGTTAGTAATGGGATTGTAGCGCTCCGCAGATGACAATTCCATGCAATCGTCACGTCCTCCAACGGCATAAATATAATTGTTAAATACGGCGCAACCTAGATGCTTTCGACGGGTGGACATCGAATTGACGGCTACCCATTTATTTTGCCTGCCAAGAATACGATGATTAGAACTACAATGTACAATATCAATATCAATTTAGATAAAACTTACCTAGGATCATAGCGCTCGACAGTATTGAGCGGACATTGGCCATCAGATCCACCTATGGCATATAGATGGCCACCGAGTACGGCTACAGCCACGCCCAAACGACGTGTTGTCATTGGCGCCACCTTGGACCATTTGTTCTCTTTTGGATCATAGCGTTCAACATGATTAAGACATTGTACGCCATCTTGCCCACCAACGGCATATAGAAAACCATCAAGTACAGCAACGCCAACACTTGTGCGACACGATGTAGTTGGGGCCACATCGCAGGACCATTGATTTGTTTGAGGATCATAGCGTTCAATACTATTCAAATAGCTTTGACCATCATGTCCACCGACGGCATAGAGCAGGTCATTGAGTACAGCAACGCCTACGCCACAGCGGCGCTTGGACATAGGAGCAACCATTTTCCAATCATTGGTCTGAGGATCAAAACGTTCAACGGATGCAATAGCATCACCGGAACACCAACCACCGACAGCGAAAAGCACTTCGCCACGACGTGTCGGTTTACGTGGACGGGTGCGTGGTCCCTGCATCAATGGGCGCTCCTGTGGCAGGAGTAGGTAATTCTTAGCTTCATCGACGAGATCACGACAAGCCTCATCTGAGCGCACCAGGAGATCAGAGCCTACAGTACCAACAAGGAACTTCGGCGATAGTAAGGGCAACCGCACATGTTGCAGCACCTATTGAAATATCATACATTAATAAAAATATGTCTGCAAGGAATTATAGCATGGGATGATTAACTTACTTGTGCTAAATGTTGCCGACGCTCGGCGACATTGTACTTGAGCCAGGACATAACGGCATTAAAAACCTGCTCCTCGCTACGTACATTGAGCTCATCACTGCAAATGATGTCAACTAGTTGTCCAACAGGAAGAAGAAGAAATTCTTCGCTTTCCATAACCTCCTGGAAGTTATGTTGTGTAAATTTGTCAGCAATACGCAACAATTCGCGGCACGAATGTGTGTCAGCAAAGGCGCGTATACCTAAACAGTTGGTAGGATCAAGCTGACGCTTCAGAAATTCGCAGCAAATATCTTGAATCTCGACCAATTGCAACAGACAGGCTGCTGGCAGCAGAGTCTGAACATTGGATTCCTCGACAATAATGTGGGCGGTGTAGCAAAAGTCAATTAACAGTTCCATTGCATTCTCATCGATGTCACGTATTGTGACTTCTGTTTGACGTGATTCCTCCAGTTCACCGGTGAACATGGCACAAAAATAAGAGCTACATGCACTCAGTATGACACGATGGGCAAAGATTTTACGACCACCGACATTGAGGACAACATCGCAAAGTTCCCGGTGACGACGTAGCATATTTAATTCAGTTAATGTAACCTTAGGATGCTTCTCCGATGTATGGGTAAGACGTGCCGGCGATGGCGGGCGCTCAGCGCCACCTGCTCCACCACCATTGCTGCCAAGGCCAGTTACCGTTGTTCCCGAACCAGCTGTGGCTGTGGCAGTAGCGCCACTTGCAAGGCCGGTTGAACCCGGCAATAAAGGATCGCCCATTCTGTTCGCCGCTAAGCGCAGCGGGGCGGAAGCCCAACCCCACACGGCGTCTATCTAAACGGCAAAACAAAAGGAGTTGGAGAGACAAATTTCAGACACTTCTGTGAGCAAATTAAACAAAAAAAAAAAAAATTGCCTTTGATTTTGGCCGCCGCCCACACACATTCACCCAGTGCATACAAAAAATATAAAACAAAAAAAAAAAAAAAAGAGTTCAAAATTAGTGGCGTGTGCGTGAACAATTATACTTAATTTGTATTAAAGCCTTATTTGTGATATATTCCAAATACCAAAATTAAATACATATTTTTACTTTGAAATAATTAAATTTTTTTGGTTAGTTTTAAATAAGATCATTTAGTTTTAATTTTGTGTGTCAGTCGCACGAATGTGCAAGGCACGCTGTCATCTCTAGCTATAATCGTTACTAGTCTCCAAACTGTCTTTACCTTTGCGTCTCTGTTATCCACGGATCCAAAGCACGTCCACGGAAACCAGGTGCAGGCGGAAATGTTCGAAAATGCAATTTTGCTGCTTGCTTAAAGCGACATTTGTGCTAAATATGTTTTACTGCTTGTTGTAAAGTTGCATTTAAATGCTTAAAGCACCAGATTTGACGATTTGCGAAGATTTTTAAGTGCCTATGGAGAAAAATCGAACAAACGAAAACAGACGATTTTTTTTTCCGATGATTTTGCTACAATTTGTTGTTCACTTTATAGTTAGCAAACAATGCTTTGCATTGCAATAGCACTTTTCGCATTATTTAATTATGCGTTTGCACATTATTTTTCACAATAAACACAAATTTTCACAATATTTTCATCGAGGAGCTTCTCGTTGGGCTAGATAGAGGCAGGCCTTTCTGAAGCTGTAATTTATCGTTGAATTTAATCGATGAATTTATTTTGCAGCTCTATCGATTAACCTTTACTATATTAATTATCATAATTTTAATTTAGTTATGGTATCGAGGTAGTATTTTTATTTCATAAATAAAATATTTATATCAACTCTGCTTATCGAAAGTTTTTATTCATCTGTAAATAGTGTGGCTGCATTATATACCCATTTGTAAGCGTATCGATAGTTTTGCCATCGTATGATATTTCTCTGATTCCGAAAGGTGGTCTTATGTGCGCGAATTTCTTATGGATATGTGCGACTGGGAAGCATTTTCCAAAAATTAAAAATAGCTATTAAATAGTGCAAAATAATTGATATATTTAAGTGCAACATAAAAATAAATTTATAAATATTTCGCATTAATATAAATATCTGCGAATAAGTCAAACTAAAGAAGTAGTAACAAGTGACGCAAAAACCACATACATACATGCATACATATACTTGAGCAGCCTCATTTTTTTTAGAAAGTACGTGAGAAAAATACAAATTTGGTTGTGTGCGTATATACGTATGTAGAGTGGAGAGTTGTGGAGACTTTTTGTTTCTGTTTAGCGACACAATTAATTGTGGATGGCTTACAACACAAACAACAACAACACAAATACAACAGCGGAGAATGTTGATTGCAACACAACAACCCAAACAAAAACAACAAGCGCAAGAAATGCATGTACACGCAACAATAATAGAAACCATCAAGTACAACATTTGCGCTGGAAATTAAAATTTGTGCGACAAAAGCAACAGAAGATAAGAAAAAGTTTAATTTTTGACGATTGGCAGCCATATTTTCAAGAAAAGCAACAACAGAAACGCGATCCACGATATTGTAAACATACGTGACCAAAATCGAAAAGAGGAAGACGAAGACTGAATTTAAATTTGCGTGGAAAAAGGATGCAAAATAAAGAAAATAAAAGCTATTGCTAAGATAAAACACAAGTGTAATACATAAAAATATTTAATATATCAATATATATATATAAATTTATTATGGAAATTGCCCCAATATTCAATACCGCCGTCGTCGGAACAGCCGCTGCTACAGCCTCCACATTGTCGTCACAGCACAAGCAGCGACAGAGACACCCTGCTGCAGTAACTGCAGCAGTTTTGGCAACTACAACATCAGCAGCTGTAAACAACACACTTACTACTGATAACGGTAAATTATTTCAAATAAAACCAAAACGATAACAATTGTAAATAATTATTGCATAAAAAAAAACCACAAAGTAATTTTACAATAAACGCTCGTGGCAAGTGCACAAATAGCGTAGTTATTCGCACAGAGGGATAGATAAAAAGGGAGTGAGAGAGAGATGGTGGGAGGACTGAGAGAAATCTATATGTCTCTCTTCAACCCACACTCTCCATACTATAGTTTAGTATTGCATTTGTATTTTTATCTCTTCCCCGCCTCAGTAGTTTTCCACGCGCTCAGTTACAGCGCAGTTGCAACACTCGAGACAGGTCGCTGAACTGAGTCCGTTTGCTAGTTTTTTTTAGAGGCCATAACATGAATAGTAGTAAAGTAGTATTTGTAATTGTGCAAGTTTTTGTTATTGCGCAATTTGCAGATCATTGGCCCAGCTATTAAGATCGCATAAGCTTGCATGTTTATTTAGAAAACATATGCATTACACAAATGTATAAATATATGTATGTATGTATAAATGTACACACATGTACATATATGTATGTATGTATAAATGTACACACATGTACATATATGTATGTATGTATCATCAATGATTAATCAGCACATTTTTCAAGGTGCTCTTTAAAACCATTTGAATATGGAAATGCAGACAATACGATAAGGTCGATTTTATTTTTTATTTTATTATTTAAACAATATAAAAAACTAAATGTTATTTCTTATTTTGTAAATAGAATAGTCATGGTTATCGGTAATTTTAGGTAAAAATAAAAATAACAGCTGACGGGCTTAACATTGATAATTTTTTTTTTTTTTTTTTTGAAAAAAGATATAAGCTATCTGCATTTATCTTTTATTATGTCATTATTAGGAATGAATTAATTGTTGTCTTATTTAAACAATTGAAATTAATTTGATGTATTTTTTTCTATATTATAGTCAATAATTTGACGTTGCTCGCATCACTCACGTTGCAAAAGGTGCTTAACATCAATAATATTAACAACAAAAGCGATAGTGTGTCTACTTATCAGACAACAGCATTAATTAAACACAAACAAAAGCAACTACAACAGAAACAACGATATTCTGATAACGAAACGGAAAATGATGTATTAAATCAATTGCTAAAAACGGGTGCGGTCTTTACAACAAAGGCTGCGGCAGCTTCAGCTAATGTGGCTGGTGGCATCAGTGCCCCGATTGCTATTGACAAGAAGACGCAGCATCAACAACAACAACATATTCATCAACAATATCATCATCATCAACAACATTATCATCAGCAGCAGCAGCAGCAGCAACAACAACAACAACAACAACAACAACAACAACAACAACAACAACAACAACAACAACAACATGAACATGCGTATAGCGCACAAAAGCAGCGACTCAATTCATCCATATCATCAACAAATTCGAGTACATCATCAAACTCCTTAACGGCCAATAGCTATGGCAGCTCCTGTTCCTCCACAGAGGATGCACCAACGGCAGCAACAACAACAATCAAAATAGCAACAAAGGCAGCAGCAACAACGATTAAGTCGTCCAGCATTAAATTGCCAGAGAAATCGAAAATTCCGTCCGATATACTCGACGATCTGGGCAGTCGATTCATTATAAATGTGCCGCACATTGAGTTACATAATTTAATACGCGTTTGTTTTCAAATTGAGCTGGCGCATTGGTTTTATCTCGATTTTTTTATTGCACCCGAAAATGGCGAACAGCAGCAGCAGCAACAACAACAACAGCAACAACAACAACAGCAGCAACAACAACGCAAATGGCCAATGGTTGGCATTAAACAATTTGCTATGCAGATCTTTCAGGTGAGATTCTCATTTGAGATATGAATATGAATTCTCTTCAATATATATAATAATTTTAAATTTTGTTTACAGCACATTCCCTTTCTGAACAAGCATTTAGATAATGTCGATCAGATATTGGCCGAATGGAAGAAATATAAACTATCTGTGCCCACATACGGCGCCATACTTGTTTCGGAGGATCTCAATCATTGTCTGTTAGTTCAATCGTATTTCGCTCGTAATTCTTGGGGTTTTCCCAAGGGTAAAATCAATGAGAACGAAGATCCAGCACATTGTGCTACCAGGGAGGCAAGTTTTGATATTTTCAACCCTATATATATAAATATTATATAAACATTATATATGATATATGGCATTATATAATTTGATGTGATTATAATATTTAATGTTCAATACGATTTAATATTTCATAATTATCATTTAGGTTTATGAGGAGACAGGCTTTGATATAACCAATATAATTGATGCGGATGACTATATCGAAGATTCAATCAACTATCAATATACCCGATTGTATATAGTACGTAATGTACCGTTAGATACACAATTTGCGCCCCGCACACGTAATGAGATTAAGTGTTGTGATTGGTTTCGCATTGATGCGCTGCCGGTGAATAAAAACGATGCCATATCGAAGGCCAAGCTTGGCAAGAATTCGAATTCATTCTTTATGATAATACCGTTTGTAAAGCGTCTAAAGAAATGGGTTAATGAACGACGTTCCGGTTTGGAGCCGACATCACGTCGTCGCAAATATTCGGGACAGCAGAGTCCTAAAGCCATATTCAACCAAGCAGTATCGCCCACAATACTAATGAACAACAATAACAATAGCTGCAAAAAGGAACAACAACGTATGGCGTCACGACGTCAACGACACAAATCAATGGGTGATTTGGATGGAGTTAAATCGAACAATCTCAATGGGAAGATAGGAGGTGGTGGTGTAGTAGGAGGAGTAGTAGTAGGAGCAGGAGGAGGAGGAAGTGGAGGTGGAGGTGTTGGTAGAGCTGGGTGTGGCAGTCTCACTGTCA
>JBAMBR010002459.1:0-2500 GCA_037044475.1 Zaprionus obscuricornis | reverse complement strand
CACATTGTTGTTGGTGTTGTTGTTGTTAATGTTGTTGATATTGCGCTTTAAATGATTGTTATTGCCTATGTTGCTGACAGTGAGACTGCCACACCCAGCTCTACCAACACCTCCACCTCCACTTCCTCCTCCTCCTGCTCCTACTACTACTCCTCCTACTACACCACCACCTCCTATCTTCCCATTGAGATTGTTCGATTTAACTCCATCCAAATCACCCATTGATTTGTGTCGTTGACGTCGTGACGCCATACGTTGTTGTTCCTTTTTGCAGCTATTGTTATTGTTGTTCATTAGTATTGTGGGCGATACTGCTTGGTTGAATATGGCTTTAGGACTCTGCTGTCCCGAATATTTGCGACGACGTGATGTCGGCTCCAAACCGGAACGTCGTTCATTAACCCATTTCTTTAGACGCTTTACAAACGGTATTATCATAAAGAATGAATTCGAATTCTTGCCAAGCTTGGCCTTCGATATGGCATCGTTTTTATTCACCGGCAGCGCATCAATGCGAAACCAATCACAACACTTAATCTCATTACGTGTGCGGGGCGCAAATTGTGTATCTAACGGTACATTACGTACTATATACAATCGGGTATATTGATAGTTGATTGAATCTTCGATATAGTCATCCGCATCAATTATATTGGTTATATCAAAGCCTGTCTCCTCATAAACCTAAATGATAATTATGAAATATTAAATCGTATTGAACATTAAATATTATAATCACATCAAATTATATAATGCCATATATCATATATAATGTTTATATAATATTTATATATATAGGGTTGAAAATATCAAAACTTGCCTCCCTGGTAGCACAATGTGCTGGATCTTCGTTCTCATTGATTTTACCCTTGGGAAAACCCCAAGAATTACGAGCGAAATACGATTGAACTAACAGACAATGATTGAGATCCTCCGAAACAAGTATGGCGCCGTATGTGGGCACAGATAGTTTATATTTCTTCCATTCGGCCAATATCTGATCGACATTATCTAAATGCTTGTTCAGAAAGGGAATGTGCTGTAAACAAAATTTAAAATTATTATATATATTGAAGAGAATTCATATTCATATCTCAAATGAGAATCTCACCTGAAAGATCTGCATAGCAAATTGTTTAATGCCAACCATTGGCCATTTGCGTTGTTGTTGCTGCTGTTGTTGTTGTTGCTGTTGTTGTTGTTGCTGCTGCTGCTGTTCGCCATTTTCGGGTGCAATAAAAAAATCGAGATAAAACCAATGCGCCAGCTCAATTTGAAAACAAACGCGTATTAAATTATGTAACTCAATGTGCGGCACATTTATAATGAATCGACTGCCCAGATCGTCGAGTATATCGGACGGAATTTTCGATTTCTCTGGCAATTTAATGCTGGACGACTTTGTAGTTGTTGCGGTAGCTGCTGATGCTGCTGCTGCAGTTGCTGCTGCTGCTGCTGCCGCTGTCGTTGTGGGATCCTCCGTGGAGGAGCAGGAGCTGCCATAGCTGTTGGCCGTTAGGGAGTTTGATGATGTACTCGAATTTGTTGATGATATGGATGAATTGAGTCGCTGCTTTTGTGCGCTATACGCCACGTTGATGTTGCTGTTGTCGTTGTTGTTGTTGTTGTTGTTGTTGTTGTTGTTGTTGTTGTTGTTGTTGTTGCTGCTGCTGCTGCTGCTGATGATAATGTTGTTGATGATGATGATATTGTTGATGAATATGTTGTTGTTGTTGATGCTGCGTCTTCTTGTCAATAGCAATCGGGGCACTGATGCCACCAGCCACATTAGCTGAAGCTGCCGCAGCCTTTGTTGTAAAGACCGCACCCGTTTTTAGCAATTGATTTAATACATCATTTTCCGTTTCGTTATCAGAATATCGTTGTTTCTGTTGTAGTTGCTTTTGTTTGTGTTTAATTAATGCTGTTGTCTGATAAGTAGACACACTATCGCTTTTGTTGTTAATATTATTGATGTTAAGCACCTTTTGCAACGTGAGTGATGCGAGCAACGTCAAATTATTGACTATAATATAGAAAAAAATACATCAAATTAATTTCAATTGTTTAAATAAGACAACAATTAATTCATTCCTAATAATGACATAATAAAAGATAAATGCAGATAGCTTATATCTTTTTTCAAAAAAAAAAAAAAAATTATCAATGTTAAGCCCGTCAGCTGTTATTTTTATTTTTACCTAAAATTACCGATAACCATGACTATTCTATTTACAAAATAAGAAATAACATTTAGTTTTTTATATTGTTTAAATAATAAAATAAAAAATAAAATCGACCTTATCGTATTGTCTGCATTTCCATATTCAAATGGTTTTAAAGAGCACCTTGAAAAATGTGCTGATTAATCATTGATGATACATACATACATATATGTACATGTGTGTACATTTATACATACATACATATATGTACATGTGTGTACATTTATACATACATACATATATTTATACATTTGTGTAATGCATATGTTTTCTAA
>JBAMBR010002458.1:0-27395 GCA_037044475.1 Zaprionus obscuricornis | reverse complement strand
ACCGTTTTGGATATAATTAATGAGTAGTTGGTGGGGAAGGGGAAAGTACTGACAAATGCATAACTTCTCCACCGCCAAAGTTTGATTTCTCCTGAATTCTTTGTACATTAATATTAAAAATTCTTTTCTTGAGTTTTATATACAAAAAGAATATAATTGTTATGATAATTAATGTCAACGTTATTGAAATGCCATATCCAATTTTTTATGAATTAAAAATTCTGTTATTTCTTTTAAGTTTTCAAAGTTTTGTGATGAAGTGTTCGAAATTTATTAGATTTTTATATGACTGATTTAATATGTTTGTTGGATAGAAAAATCGATCATAAAATTTTAAATTAAAATTTTGTAGATAATAATTCAATTCAACAATTCACGAATTGTATTAAATAGTTTCCATTTAAAATTATATTTCTTTTGTAGCAATTTTGTTGTACATTTTCGTTCTTGTTGTTTCTTACAATTATTGTTTCTTCATCTATTTAATGGATTTATTGTTGAAAATGAATTTGCAAGTGTTGTCTATTGTGCAGCTTTTCCATAATATTAGTTCTCTTAAAATTACATTTTCTTTTTAATCATATATCTTATTATTAATTTGTGTGATAAGTAAATTTTTTTTGGTCTATTTGAATTTTGTTTGTATTTGGTATTGCAGTAATGAGCTTTATATCTGTTTTTACAAAGGTTTTAGATATTTTGATTGTCATGATAATTGGGTTGTTTTTTTATACTCGGTACCCATTGGGTACTCGGTGCCCATTGGGTTTGTGACAGCAGCAAATGTGTGTAACGCCCATAAGGAGGGGTGGCCGACCCCATAAAGTATATATATTCTGACTCAGGATCAATAGCCGCGTCGATTGGACTCACATCCGTCTGTACGTCCGTAAGCACACAGATCTCGGAGACTAGAGCTAGAGACTTCATTTGCTTGTATTAGTTGCAGGCAGATCAAGTTTATTCTGGATTTTTGCCACGCCCCCCACCGCCTCCACAAATCGATAAAAACGATTTTAAGCACACTCAGTCTGAAGCTACATGACTCAATCGGTAGCAAGAAAGTTACAGAATAGGTTTATCTGGACGTTGTGTGAAAATTTGGTACAGATCGGATAATTAACATGGAAGTTATACACATTTCAACTTCCAAAAGTTGAGAGGCCTAAACGCTTGCTTGCTGTTCTCACCCCATAAGACGGCAACATTTACTCAGGCGTACGCCTCTCAACATTTGAAATTTGAAACGTGAATAACTTCCATGTTTATTATCCGATCTGTACCAAATTACCAAATTTGTACACAACGTCCAGATAAACATATTCTAACTTTGTACCAAAATGCTGTAGCTTGGGTACCAAGAGTATATTCGGTTAGTGAGCAGCAGCAAATGTATGTAACACCCATAAGGAGGCGTGGCCGACCCCATAAAGTATATATATTCTGACTCAGGATCAGCAGCCGAGTCGATTGGAGCATCTGTCACAGTCTGTCCGTCTGTACGTCCGCATGCAACACACTGATCTCGGAGACTACAAGAGCTAGAGACTTCATTTTTGCAAAAGTGTTTGTAGTGTTTGCAGGCAGATCAAGTTTATTTTGGATTGTTGCCACGCCCCCTCCGCCTTCACAAATCGATAAAAACGATTTTAAAGCAAACCCAAGTCAAGCTACAGCACTTTTGGTACAAAGTTAGAATATGTTTATCTGGACGCGGTGTACAAGTTTGGTACAGATCGGATAATAAACATGAAAGTTTTCACACATTTCAAATTCCAAAGGTTGAGAGGCGTCTCTATAGCTGTAGCGCTTGCTTGCTGTTCTCACCCCACACTCGGCAACATTTACTAAGTGTTTCTCACACACACTTGTGAAGAGTGTGGCTCAGTGGTTAGACGGTTGAACTCGCGTGCAATGCAGGTCCGCGGTTCCATTCTCTATGTGATTTTTTTTTTTTTAATTAACATAAAATTGGTGAGCTAAATAAATATATAATATAACTTTGGGCACCGAGTATTAAATAGTCAAGCATACTCGTCTATAGCTTTCTTACTTGTTATAACTTGTCTGTACATGCAGTCGAGCATGTGTCATTGATTAAATCATGAAAGTGATCAATAAAATATTCTGAAAGTGCGGAAAAATAAAAAAAAAATGTATTTATTACTAAAGTTGTTAGTGTTTTTGTGTAAAAATATATATATATCTTAACTTTGTTCCATTTTTAAAGGTCTTTTAATATTACAAGGATGAATATCTTATAATTAGCATATGATATATGGTTCGTCATTATGCCTTAGTCGTTTATAATTTTTTATTGGTTCTTCATTTCTTTTTTCTTCATAATCTTCTCTTTCTTTATCTAATTTGGTTATAATCTTTTCCTTGCTATTTTTTACTGTCTTATATAATTCTTGTGCATTCTTTTCATTTTTTGCTTCATTTGGTGAACACTGTATTGCAATTTGAATTTTTGTGTCTATTGAAATGTCTTCTTTTATGCTGTTTATTACTTCTATTAAAGTTAAATGTACTCTTTCTATATCTGCGTTTCCTGTATGAGCATTTGATTTTGTGTAATTCTACGTTTTCTTTGTTTAACAAATTTCGTATTTGTTCTGATCTAAAATCATTGTCTATTATAATTTTTTTAGGTTTGTCAAATTTAGTGAATTGCTCTATTATTATTTGTAGTTCTTGCTCTCCAGTTTCTGTCTTTTATATGAAAATAATCCTTTCACAGTGGTATGAATGAAACATTCTATACTTTAAAAGACAAAATTTACTTTCCAAAACTAAGAGATCACATTAACTTAGTAATATCTAATTGCAGAAAATTTAGAGAAAACAAATATGATAGAAATCCATTAAAACAAAAATTTAATATAACAGAAACACCACAAGAAAAAAATCAAATAATTCATATTTCATATCAAACACAGATTCTTTGTGACAGTAATAGATTAACTTACTAAATTTGTAACAGCATATAATATAAAAGACAGAAACTGGAGAGCAAAACTACAAATAATAATAGAGCAATTCACTAAATTTGACAAACCTAAAAAAATTATAATAGACAATGATTTTAGATCAGAACAAATACGAAATTTGTTAAACAAAGAAAACGTAGAATTACACAAAATCAAATGATCATACAGGAAACGCAGATATAGAAAGAGTACATTTAACTTTAATAGAAGTAATAAACAGCATAAAAGAAGACATTTCAATAGACACAAAAATTCAAATTGCAATACAGTGTTCACCAAATGAAGCAAAAAATGAAAAGAATGCACAAGAATTATATAAGACAGTAAAAAATAGCAAGGAAAAGATTATAACCAAATTAGATAAAGAAAGAGAAGATTATGAAGAAAAAAGAAATGAAGAACCAATAAAAAATTATAAACGACTAAGGCATAATGACGAACCATATATCATATGCTAATTATAAGATATTCATCCTTGTAATATTAAAAGACCTTTAAAAATGGAACAAAGTTAAGATATATATATATTTTTACACAAAAACACTAACAACTTTAGTAATAAATACATTTTTTTTTTATTTTTCCGCACTTTCAGAATATTTTATTGATCACTTTCATGATTTAATCAATGACACATGCTCGACTGCATGTACAGACAAGTTATAACAAGTAAGAAAGCTATAGACGAGTATGCTTGACTATTTAATACTCGGTGCCCAAAGTTATATTATATATTTATTTAGCTCACCAATTTTATGTTAATTAAAAAAAAAAAAATCACATAGAGAATCGAACCGCGGACCTCATGCACGCGAGTTCAACCGTCTAACCACTGAGCCACACTCTTCACAAGTGTGAGAAACACTTAGTAAATGTTGCCGAGTGTGGGGTGAGAACAGCAAGCAAGCGTACGCTATAGAGACGCCTCTCAACTTTTGGAATTTGAAATGTGTAAAACTTTCATGTTTATTATCCGATCTGTACCAAACTTGTACACCACGTCCAGATAAACATATTCTAACTTTGTACCAAAAGTGCTCTAGCTTGACTAGGTTTGCTTAAAATCGTTTTTATCGATTTGTGAAGGCGGAGGGGGCGTGGCAACAATCCAAAATAAACTTGATCTGCCTGCAAACACTACAAACACTTTGCAAAAATGAAGTCTCTAGCTCTTATAGTCTCCGAGATCAGTGTGTTCATACGGACGTACAGACGGACAGACTGACATGCTCCAATCGACTCGGCTGTTGATCCTGAGTCAGAATATATATACTTTATGGGGTCGGCCACGCCTCCTTATGGGTGTTACATACATTTGCTGCTGTCACTAACCCAATATACTCTTGGTACCCAAGCTACAGCATTTTGGTACAAAGTTAGAATATGTTTATCTGGACGTTGTGTACAAATTTGGTACAGATCGGATAATAAACATGGAAGTTATTCACATTTCAAATTTCAAATGTTGAGAGGCGTACGCCTGAGTAAATGTTGCCGTCTTATGGGGTGAGAACAGCAAGCAAGCGTACGCCTCTCAACTTTTGGAATTTGAAATGTGTATAACTTCCATGTTAATTATCCGATCTGTACCAAATTTTCACACAACGTCCAGATAAACCTATTCTAACTTTGTACCAATTCAGTCATGTAGCTTGACTGAGTGTGCTTAAAATCGTTTTTATCGATTTGTGGAGGCGGTGGGGGGCGTGGCAAAAATCCAAAATAAACTTGATCTGCCTGCAACTAATACAAGCAAATGAAGTCTCTAGCTCTAGTCTCCGAGATCTGTGTGCTTACGGACGTACAGACGGATATGGTCCAATCGACTCGGCTATTGATCCTGAGTCAGAATATATATACTTTATGGGGTCGGCCACCCCTCCTTATGGGCGTTACACACATTTGCTGCTGTCACAAACCCAATGGGCACCGAGTACCCAATGGGTACCGAGTATAAAAAAACAACCCAATTATCATGACAATCAAAATATCTAAAACCTTTGTAAAAACAGATATAAAGCTCATTACTGCAATACCAAATACAAACAAAATTCAAATAGACCAAAAAAAATTTACTTATCACACAAATTAATAATAAGATATATGATTAAAAAGAAAATGTAATTTTAAGAGAACTAATATTATGGAAAAGCTGCACAATAGACAACACTTGCAAATTCATTTTCAACAATAAATCCATTAAATAGATGAAGAAACAATAATTGTAAGAAACAACAAGAACGAAAATGTACAACAAAATTTCTACAAAAGAAATATAATTTTAAATGGAAACTATTTAATACAATTCGTGAATTGTTGAATTGAATTATTATCTACAAAATTTTAATTTAAAATTTTATGATCGATTTTTCTATCCAACAAACATATTAAATCAGTCATATAAAAATCTAATAAATTTCGAACACTTCATCACAAAACTTTGAAAACTTAAAAGAAATAACAGAATTTTTAATTCATAAAAAATTGGATATGGCATTTCAATAACGTTGACATTAATTATCATAACAATTATATTCTTTTTGTATATAAAACTCAAGAAAAGAATTTTTAATATTAATGTACAAAGAATTCAGGAGAAATCAAACTTTGGCGGTGGAGAAGTTATGCATTTGTCAGTACTTTCCCCTTCCCCACCAACTACTCATTAATTATATCCAAAACGGTCATTTTGTAATAACGCCACACTTGAACCACTTCGTTAATAAAATATCAATATTAAAGAGTGTTGTATTCATTCATTCGGTTTTATTCAACTCGCAACATAATTCTTGTTGATGAAGGCCGCGGATTCTTCCAAATTATAGAATGGCTACTTTTTGAAATTAATTTGAGAGGTACGTATGATGGGACAAATAGGCTATTGACCTCTTAAAAATCTTTAATTGTACTCACTATGGACCTTCCAAATATTACTTCCATCAAAACCGCACTTTTTTATTATTGTTAGGTTTTCAATAGATTCGTCCGTGATTGATTTAACTACATCTCCTTGAAGCTCCAATATACTCGATGCTGTACAATCCAGTAAACTTTGCAAATGAATTTCAGCATGAGATTCATCTTCTGATATATTTTTGGAGTATCTCTTTTTTTAGCATTAAGTATAATTTGGTAGCTTAGAAATAAGTCGAAGGATATTTTGCTATTAATGAAATAGTCGTGTTAGGATACTAACGAATACAAATACATCCACAACATTCCGCACCTAACTTTAAAAATTTTTAAAATCCTAAAACTCTGATAAAGATAACAAATAAATAATTCTAATGGACAATCGTGTGGGAAAACAACTGAAACTTTAGGTAAACAAATTAATGACACACAAAAATTGAAAATTGCAAATTGAAAATTTAGACATTTTAGCGACACACTGTGTAAATTGAGTTTAAATATTTTCTAATCGGTTTCTTTGATTTCTAGAATCTGATGCACATTGGGATGAAATGCCTTTATTTTGGGCACAACCGTAATTGTAAAGCTAGAAAAATTAAACTTGGAGAATTTGCTGCTTATATTATTTGGGAATCTCTAATTTTTTTACACTGCAACCTTGCCTTCCTTGCCGCCCACATAATAGAACTGCAGTATACGATATACGATCGTATCTAAAATTCATATTAATGTTATACTTTTTTCTTTATTGGTTTTTATTCACAATTGTTAGAAAATTTTTATATTTTAATATTTTTGCATATTATAACATAGCATAATTAACGAAAACTTAAAAATAAGTACATAAACTTGTATTAATATAAACGTTCTTCTTCTAAATCAAAATATGGTATACTTTTAAGATGGTAGTCAACACTATATACTTGGGCTGTATCTTCCGGTTTTGGAGAAACTAAAAGTGCAATAACTTCACTTGGCAATGAGTGTGATTTTGAGTTCTTTTTTGGAGCGCTGCTTGATAAGTAAAGATCAGAAGAATTCAAAGATCGGAATACATCGGTTAAATTGTAAATTGCGTTTTCGCCTAAGCAACCAACAGGAAGTACAGATGATTCAATTATTTGTGGACCATAAACTAAAATTTTGTGGACCGTAGCGGTCATTGGATACCGTATGTTAATATATTGCTGCTTGGAAAACGAGTTTTCTATAATAAATGCTAAGGCCTCATCAGGTGGTAATGGTATAGGCTCTTTCAATGAAAGTTGTTGTCTTAATTTTGTACTGTCAGGACTATTTATTGTCGTATTTATAATGTGAGAAATATCTGTATTTTTTGCCTTCTTAGCCGACATAGCAGCTGCTTCAATAAGTAGAAGTTTTGAATTTTTCTTTGCAAGTTTGGAAGGAAATCTTATTTTATGTCGTAAACTTCCTTCGTCATAAGACCCCCGAGTTCGTCCACCAAGATCACGATTACGAATATTTCTGTGTTCTCTTAATTTGAACAATAAAGTTTTTTATTTTGGTTTTAATCACCTCCAAATCGTTACGGAAAAACAATTGGGAATTACTTCGACGCAAACCCAGTCAAAAGTAGCGTTGACATTGCGATTTGTATCCAGCTAAACTTCTAGTAAGTCACCTCGACGAATAGCAACCTTGCTCGCATCTCTTGAAATATTTAACCCCCCCGCAAATTATTTAAATGCTATCTGAATATACACATAATAACACATACTACCACATAAGTTGTTATTTGAATCCTGTTGTATCTTGCTAGATATCCTCCACGAAACACAAATATTTTAAGGTTAGAATCAACAAAACTACTGTTTACGCATTTCATTAAAAACATAAAGCACATATAATTAACACTTATAGAAATATTTTATACATACCATGCGAAACATTTTTAATTCTAAGGTATTTTAATTGGTCAAACTGTTTAAAAATACGAGAACGCCAAAATTAAAAAACTTGTCTAATCAGCTAGCTTGCACGCACCACGTGGCAAGAAGAGCTGACTTTCAAGGGCTGGTGGATGACAAGGGCTGCACAATAATATACCAATTAAATATTTTCCATGTCTAGGGACTTTTCTTAGCTTGAAATAATTGTAACATTGTTGATATATTAACACGAACTTTTTAGGTTGTGGTCAAAATAAAGGCATCTCATCCCAATGTGTGATGGAACCACTGTGCATGGCATGTAGAATAGTGAACGTGCTTCTGACTTTACTTTTAATTTCATAGTAAAAGATTTGAGAAGCAAATGATTTGAGTAAAATGATAGATTTCTCTCACAATTGCTTCTTTTTTAAATAATATTATTTATTTTGTTTTGACTAAAACAAAAGAATGAATTCAAATATATATAAATTTATAAATATATATATAGCTCGTGCTATGTACTCGCCAATTTTGAGTTAATATATATTAACATTAATTCAATTCTTTGAAAAATTATTTAAAAAAATCGTTTCATGATTTGAAAGGCGGATCACTAGCACGCAAATCTAACTATAATACATAATATAATAAATATGATCGTGCTACGCACTCGCCAATTTTTAGTTAATCATTATTATATTATATATATTTATTTATTTATATAAATATATATATATATATATATAAATATATTATTTATATAATATTTATATAAATAAATATATATATATTATGTTCGCTCTATGCACTCGCCAATTTTAAGTTAATAATTATTATGTTATATATATTTCTTTATTTCAAAAATATTTATTATCTTCCTGCTACGCACTCGCCAATTTTAAGTTGATTTCAACTGTTCAAAATGGTGTTGATCAATTTGTGGAGGCGGTGGGACGCGGCCAAAATCCAAAACAAACTGCAACTAATGAAAGCGCTTTGCAAAAAAATAAAGTCAAGCTCTTATAGTCTCCGAGATCTTCCGAGATTCATACGGAAGTATAGACGGACTGACGGACAAGGTCAAATCGATTCGACTTTATGGGGTACATATGTACATAGTATGTTCATACACATACATATAAAACAAATCATTCAGTGTTATGAAAGGTTATGATTAACACTAGAAGTCTGCATGAATGCATTCAAAATTTCCGGTTATTTGAGTACAGCAAGTTTGGTACTCAATTCGTTGTGCCAATCTGCTTTCAACTGAATTTACGAATGGGGGTTGTTTTCAATGCATTAAACATTCATTTCATTCAACCAAAGCATATTAGCTAAAATTAATTATTTCGACGCAATTTATTCTTGTATTCGGTTACTTTTTTGGCATTTTCGGCGTTCGGTTTTTGTCGGATTCATATATATATTTATATATATATATTTTTGAAAATAAATTAAGTCTAATTTTAATAATTTAATTTCTCTCTTTCAATTACAATTTTAAACATGAACAGCGCAAAAAAATGTTGAGAACCTATTGGACATACACACAATCATACAAGTACATATGTACATATAATTACAAGTTCATAAGTTGATAAAAAAAATATAATTTTATTTTATTCACTTAACTTATGCACAGGAAGGTTTTTTTAACTTTGCTTTTATTTATTGAATCTTCTCATTTTAGAGACTAACAATAAGTTATTAAATCTTATAACTAAACATTAACTAACAGTTCACTTAAACTGTTTAGGATTCCACGTCCCTAGATTCTATTGCTGGGTTGGTAGGTCATTCCGACGAAGACGGGAGCGGCTACACAGCCGAGTTAGCCCTCGCGCGAGGGGGTTAGGGTGCGAGGAAAGCTTTCCTTGGTATTTCTCCTTATGTTCGGCTATTACTTCTCTGACTGGTTTAATGTTGAGGTCTTTCTGTATATTATCATTTCGAACGTACCACGGTGCCCCGGTGATGGTTCTCAGGATCTTTGATTGAGCTCGCTGGACAACATCAATATTGCTACTGCTAGCGTTCCCCCATAACTGGGAGCCATAGGTCCAGATAGGCTTAAGCACGGAGTTGTAGAGCAAGACCTTGTATTCAAGGCTAAGAGAAGACCGAGCGTTGATAAGCCAGTGAAGGCTGCTGGCTTTTAGTTTTAGTTGTGTTCTCTTGGCTTCGATGTGCCTCCGCCAAGTGAGTCTTTTGTCGAGGTGTACTCCTAGATATGTCACCTCGTTCGCTTGCGGGAGTGTAACATTGTTTAGTTTGAGCGGTGGGCAGTTTTGCCTGTTTAGGGTAAAGGTAATTTGCTTGCATTTTTGTTCGTTTACTTTTATTCGCCAGTCAGATAGCCATTTTTCAACTTCGACTAGATGTAGGGCCAATTGCGCCGATGCTTGCATAGGGCACCTGGATCTGCTGAGAATAGCTGTATCGTCTGCAAAGGTGGATGTTGTTAAATGCCTGCTTGTTGGGATGTCTGCTGTATAGAGGACGTATAGCGTAGGCCCAAGTACGCTACCTTGAGGGACTCCAGCTCCAATTACGTAATCGTCAGACTCAGCAGAATTGCATCTCACTGCGAACTTCCTCTCGAATAGATAAGATTCCAATAGCTTGTGTGTATTGATAGGAAGCACTGCTCTGATCTTATGCATTAGACCTTCTAGCCAAACTCTATCGAATGCTTGGGACACATCCAGAAATATTGCAGTGCAATATTCTCGATTTTCGAATGCGTTTCGTATTTCAGAAGTTATGCGATTGACCTGCTCGATAGTTCCGTGTTTTTCACGAAATCCAAATTGATGCGATGGGATTATGTTCTGGGCCCTTAGAATTGAATTTATGCGACTCAGCACGCTTTTTTCGAATAGTTTAGATAAGCATGATAATAAGCTTATGGGTCTGTACGATGAGGCAATTGTGTGGTCTTTGCCTGGTTTGGGTATCATTATTATCATTGACTTTTTCCATTTCTTTGGAAAGTGGCCAAGTCTTGTAATGGCATTGAAGAGCTGGGTGATGGTGTAAACTGCGCAGTATGGGAGCTCTATAATCATTTTTGGTGTTATTTGGTCAGGGCCTGGAGATTTTTTCGGGTCCAGATGATTTTTGATGATGTGAGCGATTTCATTTGGTTGAAATTCCATTGGCTCAAGTTGAAGCTGAGAGTCGTTTGTTACAGGTGGAGGTGTGAATGAATTTGTGGCAGGATTTGGCTGGAACACATTTTTTAGGTGTTCTGCAAATGTAATGGCTCTATCTTCATCACTGCGGGCCCAGCCGCCTGCTGGATTCCTTATAGGCGTCACAGTTTCTGTTGGTGAGCATAGTGTTGGATGAGCTCTCCACAGAGAGTGCTTTGTAGACGATGTTGATAACTGTTCTATGTAGTGGCGTTGAGTTTGTGCTTCTTGTTGCTTTAGCGCTTTGGTGAGTTTGCGGGAGGCGTTTTTTAACCTTTGTCGAGCGAATGGTGACCTTAGCGACTGCCATTCACGTCGTAGGCGTCGCTTTTCGAGTACTAGCTGCTCGATTTCTTGGTTTGTCTTCTTCTTCATGTTCGGCGCGTGTGAGGTTTGCGGAGTTGAAGCGCGAGCAGCGGAGACAAAAACGGACTCCATTGTATTGACAAAGTTGTCGATATCAGCTTCAACGTTGAGTACAGGATTTAGATCGATATGCGAGCTTAAGTATTTTCTGTAACAGATCCAATTGGTTTTGTGTGAAGTCAATCTAGTCGGTTGATCTTCGGTTATTGGATGACGGAGTAGATTAATAAGAACAGGTGAGTGGTCAGATGAGAGATCCGAAAGACTTTCGGCATTAATCAGGCTCCTAGGGATATTTTTAGTAATTGCAAAGTCAATTAAATCGGGTATTTTTTCGGGTCTGTTGGCCAATATGTTGGTCTGCCAGGGGAAACGTGGTCGAGCTTGTTGCTGGATTTTATAATTGCATTATAAAGCTGCTTTCCTTTTGGCGTCACGAGGCGAGATCCCCAGTGTGTATGCTTCGCATTGTAGTCACCTGCTGCTATGAAGTGCTCGCCTAATGAGCTAAAGAATTGCGTGAACTCATCTTCAGTTATAGTGAAACGAGGGGGGCAGTACACTGCGGCTAGAGTAAGTTGATTACCGCTGTCCAGTTTTATTCTTATTGATGTGGCTTGAATATAGTTTTCTGCAAACTCCTTATAGAGGTGGTGCTTAATACGGCTTCTAATCAAGATACCAGTCCCGCCGTGTGCTTTACCATCGGGGTGGTTTGTTGCGTAGAAGGAGTAGCCCCTTATGTTAAAATTGTATTTGTTTGTAAGATGTGTTTCTGAAAGCAACATTACGTCGATATGTTTGTCGAGTAGGAATTGAGATAACTCAAGTTTATGCTGCGAAACGCCGTTAGCGTTCCACGTAGATATACGTAGAGTAGCCATTGATTATTTGGACTGTTGTGATACTAACATTTGTAACAATAGGTTTTGATTACGCATTAGGTCTTGCATCGTTGTCCGCATGAAGGACATGAACTCCATAAGGCTTTGCTGTAGGTTAGAGAACATAGCTTCAAAGTTGCTTTGCGGCTGATCCAAAGGCTGATTATAGTTGGACGTGTTTGGGTCTAGGTGAGGTGCTCTTAAGTGCAATGTGTTTGAGGACTGAGGATCCAATCCTGATTTCAAAGCGCTGGCAAATGACACATTTTTTCTTGTTGAGGATTCGGGGTCAAATGACGATCTGACTGCTGTCGAAAAGAATACATCTGGGGTTGATTTAGATGGCATTAACTGAACGTTTGCGGAGCGCGGTGTAGACACTCGCTGATGTATACGTCTTTTCAACTCCTTGTAGATTGGGCAACCTCTGTAATTAGCGGTGTGATTGCCACCGCAGTTGCTGCACCTTTTGGTGCTGGGATCGTCTTTACTCGATGGGCAGTGTGCTGAGCCATGAAGCTCTCCACAAGTCACACATACCGGGCGCAGTGTACAGTACGACCGTGTATGGCCATATTCTTGACAATTCATACATTGTACAGGTCCATTGCGTTTGTGTGGTTCTTCTACAGTGATTCTGCGATGTAACAGAAACTGAAGTTTGTAGATTGGGTGCACTTCGTTTTTCTTAAGAGAACTGGTGTCTGGTTCGAGTTCAACCTTAAATAGCGGTTGGGGCTTCCTATTCTTGTTTAGAATGTTAAAGACTGATTTAGCGTTAAATCCCTTATCTTGTAACGCCTTAGTTATTTCTGCAGGTGTTACATCAGACTCTATGCCCTTTAGTACTACTTGCAGGCCCTTGCTGCTTTTTAATTGGTACGTGTAGAAGTTCGTTTTATTGTCGTTGAGGTGCTTTGATAATACTCTATAATTATCTTCCGACTTCGTTTGTACTTTAGTTTCATGAATATTGCCCCGTACTAGGGGAATTATATGGAAATTGTCCTTTCCAATAAGCTCTACAATTTTGTTTACTAGAGCATTGGAGCTCTTCTCACGTATGTATATTGGTGGTGGCTTTGGCGTCTTTTTAACGCCTTCTTCGGACGGCAGATCATCGGAGTTGTCTGCTAGAATTTCAAACCTATTGGTGTTGTTAGGCTTTTCGATTAAAGATGCGGTAGAGTTGCTACGGGAAATTTTTGCTTTCGGATTTAAAGGGCTTGGCTTTCGTTTTATTTGGATGTAACGATCCATTCCAGTCTGCACAAGCGGGCTTACATTGTTTGGTTTTTGTTTAACCGACAGCGCAGCAGTCGTAGCATTTGTTTTGGTCGATGATTCGTAGAGGGGTTTTGCTGTTGTCATCAAAGGCACAGAAAGAGCGTTTGCTGAAGACGATGGAATTGAACGGGCAGCCGATACAGTTGCAGTTGATGTTGTTGTTGCAGTCGCAGTAGTTAAAGAGACTGTTGTGCTGGTCACCGTAGGTGAGAGCAGGTCTCTCAGTTCATTGCACACTGGAGAGCAAGAACGAGCTCGCTCGCTTGCTAAGTGCAAGTGTTCTTTCGTCGGGTTGGGGGTCATTGATCGCTTCAAATTTGCATCAGCAGAATTTTTGGTTGGTTCAACCACTGAGTAAGAGAAATACGCGTTGTTACGTTGCGAAGAGAGCCGGCGCTCGTCTTGCTCGCGCTGCCTCTGCGTACGAATGTCACTTTGACTCATCTTTTTAACCGTAAGTTAGTTTATTATAGATTTAGATAATTAATTAGTGAATAATCAATTAATACTATTTTGTGCGATTTCATCGCACTAAGCGTCTTTTCGCGTTTTGCACTAATTAATTCGTCACTCACTATGCTGTAATTGTGTGTAATTTATTTTGTTTCCCGGAGCTCAGTAAAACACGTCTGCTTACGACCGAGGTTTTGTTTGAATTTTTTTACAAAATATATACAAAATATAACTCAGATTATTAATGTGACGTTGACGCTTAGCAAACCTCGGTTTAGAGCTGGTTGTGTGTTAAGTTCGATTTCTGGTTGATCGTTGTTTGTTATGATTGTTATGTATGTTTGTATGTTTTTTGATCATATCTTTTGTTTCTAGATAGGATATTGGTTCTATCTTAGTGATATTATTGTTAAAATAAATAGTTTCTATATAAGCTAACATTGTATTGGATAGGCTAATTTCATGTATCTCTGCGGAACAATTATTTATTTTCACCTGTTACCTTCTATAATTATTTCTTGTTTTAAACAGGTTTGGTTTTATGTAGTTCTTGGTAAATTCCAAGTTGTTATAATCTTTGGCTCTAAGTAATTTACCCCATAAAGTATATATATACTGACTCAGGATCAATAGCCGGGTTTTTAACACCTCTTTAGGGATATGTGGTATGATTAAAATTTCATTCTTTATTGGGCTTAACCAAGTACTATTTGTTATATTTTATAACGTTTCTGAATTAATGCGATTTAAGTATTCACGCTTCAATAGTTTCGGATTGAATATACCTAATCTATTTAACTGCATACCTAATTCAATATCTTTTATGTATTCTGAGAGCTGCTGTATAGTGAATGTTAGAATTGATATTCTTTGCCATTATTTAGCCAAACTAACGACTTATGGTTGCTTAGTATGTCGAATTATCTACCGAATAGGTATGATCGAAAATATTTGGTGGCCCAAACTATGGCTAATAATTCTTTCTCTATAGCTGAGTAACGAATTTCGTGTCTAGTTTTTGTTCTTGCGATAGAACGGCTCCTATAGCTATGTTACATTGGCTGTTAGTGAGAATAATTTAATGAAATTTGAATAAACTAATATCGGGTCGGATGTGATTAAAACTAAGTTTTTCAAATGCTTTTACATAATTTTGCTCTGTTTATTCATTGTTGCATTTTTCTTTAAGTGTCATGGGTTTTACTATACATATTTGGGAAGTTTGGAATGAACTTTCGATAATAATCGCAAAGTCCTAAAAATAATTTAATTGCTTTTGGTGTTTTTGGGATTGGGAACTGTTGAATTGCTTTCACTTTCATTGGGTTAGTTTTAATACCTTCGGTCGTTATTATTTCTTTCTTCAGAAACTCGCATTTGTCTGATTCTAATTTTAAATTCGCTTCGCGTGATCTTGAGAATACTATTTTCAATGATGACAAGTGTCATCCATATAGACGAAACAATCTTTGTAGATCAAATCTTCCAATACATTGTTCATGCACCACTGAAAAGTAGCAGGCGCGTTTTTCAATCCGAGTATATTCGTAATGTCCATTTTTTGTTGAAAATGCAATTTTTGGCGATTGAATTGCATTTGTATTTTATGGAATCCCTTCGCTAAGTCTATAGTTGTAAATTACTGGCATCTGCCCAATTTGTCAAGTATCTCGTCTATTATAGGAATTGGACTTCGATAGTCTATGACTATCCTAAATTTTTTCTTTCCCGATGCATCTTCCTTCTTTGGTACGATCCAAATTGGAGAACAATAAGGAGAATTTGATTTTTTAATAATTCCTTGGTTAATCATATCTTTTATTTGGCATTCAACTTCTTCGTCTTCATGTTTTGTATTAATGACATGCTTAAATGTACTGGTAAAAGTCAAATTTTCACATTCCCTGTACTGTATATCTTTAAATTCAAATAAAATTTTCGTTAATTTCTCTTTTTCTTCTTCGTTGAGAAGATCTAATCTGTACAGATTATTTTCTTGTAAGGTATTGGCAATAACAAAATGATACGTACTCCGTAAGAGGGGATCAACACGATCGTCTTCGTTTAATTCAATATCAATATCAATATGCTTCACATGCTTCTAAAACATCTCTACCTAGTAGTATGTCATATTTCTCAGAAAAATTGTGAATGTAGTATATTTGATGCTTGGGACAAAGCTTATTAGGTTGAAAAATTAATTTAGTTTTTAACTGAATTAACTGTTCCGTTATTCGTGTGTACATTATTTCTACAAGGTATTTCGGGAAAATTAAAATAATTACGTTTTATGATGCTTATCGATGGAACTGTATCGATAAGGCATCTTAACTGTTTGTCATTGAATATTACTTTTATGAATACGTCCCGCTTTCTAATACCAAGGCACCCACTTGAAAATTTTCAGAGGTATCCATTTTGGATTGGCCACTGTTACTTTCTCTCTGTCCTTTGACAGGTTGATTAGGAGGTTTATAGGAATTTTGCTGATAATTCATCGGATTTTTGGCTCTACCTTCATCTAATTTCTGTTTAAACTCCTGTTAATTAGCTTTATTGGTTGCCTGACTTTGGTTCTGGGAATTCTGATACTGATAATCTTAAGTTGCTGAAAACTCTGATGATAATCATTTCTAAGCTAAGAAAAAGGGTGGGAAAGTGTTTGACGCATGTTTACAATTGATCGTCGAAGGCTTTCGCCTTTCATTTGACTTTACGTCTGTGTTTACAATTTGCCAGATGCTATTGTCTGGCTTACTATCTATGTTTATGAATTCTTACTTGTCTATGTATGTTTATGCTTAGTAGTTATTTGGTGCATGAATATGTCACCATGTTTACCATTTTACTCCGAAGCACAATGCCGAATTTTAAAATTTTACCCGTTCAAATGACTTACTGAAAACCACGAACTATAATCTATATTTCATTAAATATAATATGGCTTCATTTTTGCTATATTAACCATGATTCATTCGTTCTCTGTTCTTTCTAACCTCACGCTCCCCTACATATAAATAGCTGAGAAATTTGCTTTTGAAATTGGATTTTAATTTTTTTTGCAGTGTATACAGATTTGTGCTATTAAGTATATGTATGTATGTGTTGGTTATAATATTTATTCAGGAAGAGTGTTGTTAATTAGTTGACTTGCGGTGAAAAACTAAGTCATATGTTAAATAAATAAAAATGGGAACCAATTAACGATTGATATTGTGTTATATTTACCCTTTTATAGCTTTAATTTTTGCAATCAGCTGGAAAAGCAGGATTTAGCGGTGTAGCCATACTACGATTTTTTATGAATTTTTTGTCTCAGAAAAAACTTTAGCGCTCTGCTGTCGTGCAATTTTAATGTTGTCGATTTCTCTTTGATTTAGGCACAGGATAATTAAATCATCGACGTATATTGCTATATAATGTTGTTTATCTGGATTGACGTACAAACACGCCTCGCTTTTGCATCTTTTGAAGTTAATTTTTCTTATGACTTCATCCAGGGTGTTATTGCAAGCTCTTCCAGCTTGTTTTAAGCCTTATATTGCCTTGTTCAGCATTAATACTTTCTTCGGTAAGGCTTCGCTGACAAAAATCGGGTTGTTTCACGTAGACATCTTCATCCAGGTTCAAGTAAGCATTCGATATATTAACCTGATGGTTGACTTTTTCTGCTGCAATGGCTAAAAGCATGCGTATCGTATCTGATGACTGGAGAAAACATTTCCTAATAATTAATGCCGTACTCTTGTCAACAGCCCTTTGTTACCAGTTTGAATTTAAATTGTTCTATCTCGCCCTTTTCGCTACGTTTAATGTGAAAAACCACTTAGAACCTATGACCTTTCGACCTTGTGGAAGATGAACCAATGATCAAGTATGCTGGTAGGCATTGTTTTCAATATGAATTCTCTCCCATGGCGAGACTGCGTCTGGTCAGCTTTGGAAATGTAACAGTTTAGAAGGATTAGTTACTTTGCAAATGCTGCTAGACTTCGCAAGGTCCTCGATGTCGTTATCGATACTTGACCACCATACGTACTGTCTGGCTAGCTGCTTCTAGCTAGTAGCTGACTGTTGACTGTCAGGGCAAGTCTCCAATTAAAATATGGCACTATTTCTGAATCGAGCTTTTCTGGCCAACCAGTGGATATATAGCTGAGTACTTTCTTCAAGGTAACGTCATCCTTGAGGTTCGATACATCTTTCCCTGCCGTCGGCTTTATATAAGACAAAACTACACCGATGCTGAAGTATGAAACATCTGTAGCTAGGCTGATAGGAAGCTCTTCGTTGAAGTGTGCTAATTGTGTAGCATTGCTGCTTTAAGGCTGTGAATGCCTGCTGCTCTGCTTAAGGCTACGCCCTTCCTGCACAGTAGATTTTAGGGTGAAGCAAGCTGAGAAATAAAATTACAATAATAATTTACTTTTCCCATAAATGTCTCCAGCTGCTGCAAATTTGTGGGCGGTTTTAGTTGTAAGCCCAAGTTTCGTAAGAATTTAGTATATTTTGATCACTATTCTCACAACTGTCTTTGTCTGACTTTGAGATTCTGTGTCCCGTTCTACTATGTGTGACAAATAGCGCTTCGGAGTTTGCACTTTTCGCATGTGTGTGAGTAACCGCAACAAGAACAGGACTTTAGTGCGTTCTTTTCTGCTTTTGCTTTTTATTTTAGTTTGCATTGCGTTTTTTGACATTTGTTTATTGCTATTTACTTTTAATGCTGCTATGGCTTCTGTTATTGATTCGTACGTTTTCGCAATTGTTAGAATATCTTCAATCGTTGGCTGTGCCGACCATCGGCCTTGCATATGAATTGACACTCACTAAAAGACTCAATCACTACCTAACAAATTTTTAAGTAATTCGAACACGTCATTGCCTAGCAAATAGACTTTTTGATAATCTAAATTAACTACAGCGTACGCGTTGAAATGTTTTTTCAATTGTTGTAAGTATCATCCCCAAGTTTATTGATCTTTATTAAAACTATGGAACCGCGGACACATAATCAATTCACCCGGTTGGCTTGTATTATTAGCGTAATTGGAATAGTTTTGTTCCAATATCGTTTGCATCTCCTTGTAGCTAGACTGCTGGTATGAGCTTGATTTTTTTCTTTGTAAATCCTCGTCGACAAAAGCGTTCACTTTGCTTGTTCCCGTTTCATGAATATATTTCGGTTTAATAGTAGGGATACAAAAACTGAATGATATCAGACTATTTAGCGTTTACACATATGTATAGGACACAAATGAAAAGCTCACGTATCCCAATGTAGAGGCAGAAATTAGGATATCTACCGACTCCCCAATTTATTTCAAATTTTATCAATTCCCCATGTCTTTGAAAGATTTTTTTTATTTCCCATTTAATAATACAATCTGATATTTATACATATCAACAACAATAAGTATTTTTTGTAGTTGTATTGAGGTTTGGGAGTAAATGTTACTTGCCAGTGCAAGAATACATTGATATTATTATATTTTTAATTATACCCGGTGCCCATTGGGTACCAGGGGTATATTGACTTTGTGACAGCAGAAAATGTATGTAACACCCATAAAGAGACGTGGCCGACCGTGGAGAGACATAATTTTTTTACAAACTGCTTGTATTAAATGCAGGCAGATCAAGTTTATTTTGTATTTTTGCCACGCCCCCACACCGCCTCCACAAATTGAAACTATTTTGACCACTCCACTGCACCCACACTCATCCAAGCTAAATGACTTGGAACATAGTTAGAATATGTTTATCTGGACTTTTTGTGAAAATTTGGTACAGATCGAATAATAAACATGGAAGTTATGCACATTTCAAGTACCAAAATTTGAGGGGCGTCTCTATGGCCTACGATTGCCTGGGTTTCTAACCATACACACGGCAACAATATTTTAGTGTTTTTTCGTTCTCAAATTTTGAAAGAGTGTAGGTCAGTTGTTAGAGGGTTGAACTTGCGATCTAGTGATCCGCGGTTCGAATCTCGAAACAATTGTTTTTTTTAAATCACAATATAAGTAAATAAAATAAAAAATTTTATAATTCTTAATTATTTTACGAAAATGTATTAATGTTAAAAAATATATACATGTTGGAATTAATTTAAAAATGGCGAGTGCGTAGCACGAACAAAATAAATATATAATGTATACATTTATATAGTAAAATTAACTTAAAATTGGCGAGTGCGTAGCACGATCAAAAGAAATATATAATGTATAAATTTATATAGTAGAATTTTAAATTAATTGGCGAGTGCGTAGCACGACCAAAATAAATATATAATGTATAAATTTATATAATATAATTAACGTAAAATTGACGAGTGCCTACCACGAGGTTTCTAAATATTTAATTAACGACCTAATTAGCAATTTTGGAACACTTAGAACTTACAATTATGTGCGAATCCGGTCAAAATCGGATCATTATCTTGGAAGTTATGCAACTTTCAATTCTTTGGGTACCGGGTATTATATAGCGGAGCATACTCGACTATAGCTTTCCTACTTGTTTTTATCTTTTTATTGATTTAAATTTGTGATAGTTCTGTGGGTCTTTGAGTGTATTTAATACTTTTCATCTTCATGTTTTCTATGATTGTTTCCATTTTTAGATCGCTGTGAATATCATCATTCCTAGTGTACCTGTCTGCTTGAGAGATTGTTCTGAGTATTTTTGATTGTGTTCTTTGAATAAGTTGAATATTTGTTTTGCTGGCTGTGCCTCATATTTCTATTCCATATGTCCAAATAGGTTTTATTATTGCTTTATAAATCATTATTTTGTTACTCAAGCTTAAATTTGATTGTTTTTCTATCAACCAATACGAGATGTGTTCAAAAAGTAAGGTGTAAGGTTCAAATTTCGCGGGCAACATATTTTCGATTATCGCGGGCAACATACCCCTATTTTGTTTGGTATTGACAGGCGTAAAGGTTACAAGTTGTCTTGCGTGCTCGGCGATTTTTTGCGTTTTCCCGTCTTGGCTCACCTGGGCTTTTCACTTGGGACGCCTTTGGTTTTGATATCATAACCATATACCCATGATTCGTCACCAGTTATGACCCTTTTGAGTAAATCTGGGTCTGGGGATTCAATTGAAATTTTGTACAGATGTTAGGGAAGAGTGTACCAACATAACAAAACAAAAAAATCGAAATCGTATGTTACCCGCGAAATTTGAAAATTCACCTTACTTTTTGAACACACCTCGTACATCATAAAATAGAACAAACCTTTACCACCTTTTTCCCAATAACAGGTTCATTCACTCATAGGCAGAGTAGATCCATAAATTAGATAGGATCAGCGTAAAAGTATGTGGCTAGGAGCTGTGGACACGGTGATTTAGTTATGCTAGAACAAAACATTGACAATTTAGTTTTAAGCAACCAGCAAATTATGATAAATCGACAGGCTTAATATCTGACGACTTAACAAATTTCATTTAAAAAATAAATTTATTTTAGTAACATACGGCATGTATTACAGTGGGCTAGATTTAATATAGATCATTCGGTGATCTTGAGCTATGAGGAGTTGACAATAATAAGAAATAATAAAATAAAATAAAATAAAATAAAATAAATATTGTTAATTTAAGTAATACCGATTGTATACCAAAGAGTTAGTGGTCAAAAAAGCTTTTTTGAAACTTCAGTGATGACGAACTTTTAAATAATATAAAAAAGGGTAGCGTCGGCATCATCTTACTCAACTTTAATGACAGCGTATCTTGGAACCGCACTACAGAGCGCATCAAAGGAACGTATCTTATCCACTATAACAACTAGGTATATGGATTAATGGTCAACAGTTCGTCAACGTAGAAACAACTATCGTGAAACCCAAAATTCCGACCATACAAAAGACACCGCATAAAGGTGGAATCACTAGAAGCACTTCACATCAACAATACATCTGCTGCACTAAATTTCAGCAAAAAGCAAAGACAATAATAGCCTTGGCACTTTTTTGGTATAAAATCAGTATTTCTATTAGCCGAGTTCTCGCTCTTTGCATTATGTCCATTTTGTTGCGCTTGACTACGTTTGCTCGGAAAGTCTTCAGGGAAGTCGCAATATTAGCCCAACCTCAGCACTGGGAGTTCAACCCCGGGGTGTTCAACAACACATGAACCATACATCTTGGTACTATTTCGTTTTGTGTTTTCACATTATAATCCATCCTGGGAATAATTATTGAGTACATATTATGATTGTGGCATAAAAACCTGGGTTTTATCGTTGGTTTGATGAGTAGAAGACATTCGTCGAATGTACGGTACTGCAGTTGCAAATGGTTCATTCAAGACTGTTGAATGAAATGGAATGGCAGATGAGCAAAAATTTGCGTATTTCGAAATGTTTTGAGCTAAAAGGTTATTTACGCATGATAAAGGGCTTTAAGAACTCAATATTGATATAAGTGATATAACAAAAGAGTTTTATGTGTTAAGTATATTATGAAGGGAGCCGAAAATTTCGTCCGCTTGGAAGCTCAAACGAGGAGTTTTTCATACAATCTTTTTAATTTTGATCGATCGTTTCAATAATTGCCAAATATAATAATCTTCAGTGTGTCTATATCATGGCATTGCAGAATGGCGTACCTCTTTTCTGTGTAATTACAAAATAAATATTAAAACAAGTAGGGGAGAAACACAGTCGCGTGCACCCGGCAGTAAAATGCCCTGTACCCATGAATAAAATATAACTGTATTAAGTATAAAGGCCACTTATGTATTGAAAAGAAAAATTCTGATATAACAGCTCGCTCTCACTCACCTCTTTCACTCATGCTGAGCTGCTCTTTGCGTGCATGTGTATGTGAGTGTTTAGATGTGTACATATATGAAAGCAATGCGTTGACGTGTATTGTGGGCGAACGGGGCGTGGCACCCAAGGTTTGAAATAAACTTGATCTTCTTACGCTATTCAGGAGCCTACATACCATTTGATATCTCTAGCTTTAATGGTTTAGAAGTTGCTCGCGTTTAAATCCAAAATGAATTCTGTTGAATTTTATGGTGATACTGCTGGAAAGTGTGGTTGTAACCGTGTTGGTTGTTTATTGTGGCCGTGGCTGGGTTACTTATTGCTGAATGGTGTTAGAAACTCTATTTCACAATTGCGGCAAAATATATTTGCACAAAAAGAAAATCGCCGAAGCCATTGCTTTAATACTTTTCTTAGTTATTATTTTGTTTTTTTTTATTGTTATTTTTATGGGTCCCTTTTTTAAACATTCCAGAAATAGATTTTTGGTTAAAAGATTGTTTGATGTATGAAACATATTCTGAACAAAAATTTTAATAATGAATAAATAATAACAAATAAAATAGTGAGTAATGAATTAATAATTTACATAACACTCGTCTCTCAATCTATGAACGAACAAGAACCCTTTTTTTTTCAGAATTGTTTAACAATTCTATATATTTTATATTTAATTTTAAGTTTTTATACTCCTAAAATTGCACATGCAAAAGTCTGCGTACATCTTTCTTTAACCTACATATAATGGATATTATATCCTTTTTAGTAACTTGTGGGGTATCCCCCTCTATGTAACACCTCCTTAAGGCGTTTTGGTATCGAATTTACAAGTTTCATTGTTTCCTTTGATGTAATTTTTAAAGCAGCTAAAGCTTTATATTATGTGACGTATGCTTCGGGTCATTGTGCCGCTGGCACCAAAATTCCAAAGATGCAGAATAGAACGTGATTCCAGAAGTCCTCCGCAATAGAAATTCCTGCTCCTTTCTTCTCCATGGTGTAAATCTTTATATTGTAATGCAAAAGTTAAGATCAATTGTAAAAAACCCGGTGTAAAAAAACCCGTAATTAGCATCGATGCCTGGAAGTCTGACTATAATCCCAAAAATTTCCATTCCACTGCAGGTAAAAGAACTGTATATAAACTTTTGCGTGTATCTATTTTTGTAGAGGTTAACTTAAAATTAAATAAAAAATATATGGAATTATTAAAAAATTCTGATCTTATATTTCGGTGTATACAGATTTGTGCTGCTAAATGTATGTATATATGACTTGCTCAGCGTCAACGGGAGAATCGATTGGACTATATTCGTCTGTACGTCCGTATGAAAACATTTATCTCAGATACTATATGAGCTAGAGACTTATGATTTTTTAAATGTGCTTGTATAAGTAGCAGGCAGATCAAATTTGTTTTATACTTTTTCTATGCCGCTTTCAGAAATTGAACAAAGCCATGTAAAAAAAAACATTGCACTACAGTTATTTTCTAGCTAGATGTTTGAGTTTTTGAAGACTTTATTTATTTATTACATTTTATTTATTTCTCATGAAGTAGAACAAGGGTACTAGGTGTATTACAATTTCGACAATATCTCTTTCACTTGCCTTATTTCCCCCTTTCGTTTAATTTATTTGACAATGCATTCGCAAAATTATTTTAATTAGTAGTGAATTCTGACAGAAATCAGCGTTTGGAAAACATACAATTTTTACATTTATTTTATCTTTTATTTTTTGGCATCACAGCAATATGGCTGCCATGGCACTATGCTACGCTGTGTCCAACTACAGCAGCACTTCCGTTGCCTATGTTATAGTGTCTTCTCTCTTGTCCTGATCATTCTGCTTCAGCGCTTCATCCTTCTATTTTGTCAACGAAGTGTAGCTTGGGCATAATATTGAAAACTTTTACCACAAGCTATGCTATGGCTGCAGCAACGTGGAACAGCAGCATTGGTAGCTAAAACAACCGTATTGTTTGCTGCTTGCTGCAAAAAACGAGGATTACATATTTTTGTACCTCTTATTTCTGAAGCTGTTGTTTCAGTCCAAAGTTTTACTTTTGTTACAACTATGGTCACATGCACACACACCGTAAAGGTGTCCCTTTCCACGAGATACACGTGCAACCACACGAGAAAGTAAATACATTTTCTAGTAATTTCCAAGTTTATTTTAAACTGCAATCGGTCAAAAACAAGTAAATAAATTACAAAGAAGAAGGAACTTGATTGACAATAAACCTAGCATATTGCTTCATCATATTAAAAATATGATCAATTATTTTTTTTATTTTGTTATGCCTACACCATATACATAGTTTAAGGTCAAATTTATTTACTATACCTTTCGACAATATCATCATATCCGTGTACTAGCGCAAAACGACCAAAAAGAGGCCTTAAATGTATGTATATATTGCAGTTATTCTTGAGTCCACCTGTCCGACTAGTCCGACCACCTACACCTACCCATCTACAATACTTCTACCACTAAATCAATAACTGTCATGGAAACAGTAGCACGAAAAGGGTAAAAAACTACAGTCGAGTATGATAAACTATAAAATACGAGGTAACCAGAATATTAAGAATATACTTTATGGGATCCCTATAAGCGTTTCATACTTTCCTGATGTTAAAATGACATTATACCCTCTATATCGTTAATTGTAAACCAAGTAGTATGGATTTCGTTTTTAAGAGAGCAACAAAAAACGGATCAAATTGAAGACACCAACTATTAAAATCATTGCAAACGTTTCGTGCCTAGTTCGTAGGTTAGTTTTTTCATATGTAATAACTTTGTGGGAGACAACATGGCAATCAACTTTTGGCATTGTTAGGATTGTTGCCTACTTACGAAAGGCTTAACGGTGACAGGTTGATGGAACACTTCAATGTCATTGTGGCAACCAGGATTGTCAATTTCATAGAATATGGTATAACTGGTTTGTGTCGGCTATTGGTCACTGTTCAGTGTAGTGAGGAAATGTGTACGAGTTCAGCTGATGTTACATTGTCGAAAGAATAAAGTCACACATGCCGTCTGTACACCACACATACAGTTGACTTTTCTCAACCTTTATCTTACTCTCTGTCACTTATTGTCTCTTTCGCTTTAAAGTAAGTGATGTGTTGTCCTCCAACCTATAACAGGTACAACGCAACAGAGTTCCTAAATCCAGCTCTATGTGAAGCACTTTATTCGTCATGTTCAATTATCAGTAGCACAAGCATATTCTCGACTATATAATACCCGGTACCGAAAGAATTGAAAGTTGCATAACTTCGATGATTATGATCTGATTTTGACCGAATTCGCACAGAGCGTCAACATAATTTTACATTTCAAACGATCTAAGTGTTCCAAAATTGCTAATTAGGTCATTTATTAAATATTTAGAAACCTTGTGGTACACACTCGTCAATTTTACGTTAATTATATTATATACGTTTATACATTTATACGCCAATTTTAAGTTAATTCCAACATATATATTTATTAACATTAATACATTTTCATGAAATAATTAAGAAGAATAAATTTTATTATATTTACTTATTTGTGATTTACAAAAAAAATCGACTGAGCCACACTTGTTACAAGTTTGAGAAAAAAAAAAACACTAAAAAATTGTTGCCTTGTGTGGGGTTAGAACCGCACTCAATCGTACGCCATAGAGACGCCCCTCAAATGTTGGTATCTGAAATTTGCATAACTTCCATTTTAATTATCCGATCTGTACCAAATTTTCACACAACGTCCACACAAACATATTCTAACTTTATACCAGTATCTAAATTTGAGTCAGTCATGTAGATTGGGTGGGTGTGGGTGAAGTGGACTGTTCAAAATGGTTTTGATCGATATGTGGACGCGGTGGACGGCGTGGCGATAATCCAAAATAAACTTGATTTGCCTCCAACTAATACAAGCACTTTGCGGACTATTGATTCTGAGTCAGAATATATATACTTTATGGGGTCGGCAACGCTTCTTTATGGGTGTTACATACATTTGCTGGTGTCACAAAGTCAAAAAACCAAACAAACCTCGGTCGTAAGCAGACGTGTTTTACTGAGCTCCGGGAAACAAAATAAATTACACACAATTACAGCATAGTGAGTGACGAATTAATTAGTGCAAAACGTGAAAAGACGCTTAGTACGATGTAACCGCACAAAATAGTATTAATTGATTATTCACTAATTAATTATCTAAATCTATAATAAACTAACTTACGGTTAAAAAGATGAGTCAAAGTGACATTCGTTCGCAGAGGCAGCGCGAGCAAGACGAGCGCCGGCTCTCTACGCAACGTAACAACGCGTATATCTCTTACTCAGTGGTTGAACCAACCAAAAATTCTGCTGATGCAAATATGAAGCGATCACTGACCCCCAATCCGACGATAGAACACTTGCACCTAGCAAGCGAGCGAGCTCGTTCTTGCCCTCCAGCGTGCAACGAACTGAGAGACCTACTGAGAGACGAGCGCCGGCTCTCTTCGCAACGTAACAACGCGTATATCTCTTACTCAGTGGTTGAACCAACCAAAAATTCTGCTGATGCAAATATGAAGCGATCACTGACCCCCAATCCGACGATA
>JBAMBR010002457.1:0-16654 GCA_037044475.1 Zaprionus obscuricornis | reverse complement strand
AATTTTGAAAGATTTTTAGGATACATTTGCGGATAACCTATCGAGAATTAAGAAAACCAAAAACAAAAAATGTTACTTATAAAAATGTATAACAATTTTAGGCAGAATTATATGGAGAATTTAAAAAGAATTTGCGATAAATTTGCGGACATCGGGAATTACTAAAACCTAAAAAAAAATATTTATAATAAATTTATAGCGATTTCACGCAGAATTATAGGGTGAATTTAAAAAACATTTTGGATGAATTTACGGAGAAAACCCAAAAAAACGTTATTTATAATAAATTTATACCGATTTTAGACAGAAGTTTCTAGAGAAAATTTAAGGAATATATTTGGAAATATACTCCCAACATTAATAAAATAATTAGAAATAAGAATGTAGTCAAAATTTGTTGCAAATTCAGACAGAATATGGGAAAAATATAAAAAAAAATTAACGATAATTTGGGATGCATTTTGGAGAGTATTTCCCCAAAAATGTTGGAATAATATTAGGAAGAGCAAGACATAATAAAAAGCAATTGATAAAAAGTTTTAATTTAATTTTAATTGAAATAAAATTTTGGATAAATTTAGAGAGCATACAAAAATAAAATATAAGAGAATATGCAGAGTATGTAGTGAAAATATGTAGAAATTAAAATGATTATATAGAAAATATATAAAAGAAAATATAAAAAGAATTGAATAAGAACCAAAATAGAGCAAAAATGAAAAAAAAAATTTGAATTTTATTTAATATAAATTCCGTGAAATTTCATGTAGAATATACAGACAATATATAAAGAGAAGGCAGTTATTATACATATATAGCATGTAGAAATATAGATAGATTATACACTCAGCATATATAGCAATTATTTTGTGTGTGTATAGAAATAAATTGAAACTATGAAACAATTCTCTCAACAATGCTCTTAACTTCTTTAAATACTTGGCTATAAATTGAACATTTTTTGGCTTTTAATATTCAACAACAAAAAAACAAAATGCTGTTAGTGAAACCACTTGAAATGATTTAGCAAAATTTCAATTGATTTTCTATTATTTTCTTTTCAATGATTTGCGCATTAAATTTATTTTGTATTTATTTTTTATTATTTATTTATTTATTTTTTTTTTATTCAGTTTTTATTCATTTCATCAGTTGTTGGAATTTTTGTTAAAATTGGCCCAAAACACAAGTATTTATGGCCTTTTGTTGTGGCCTAAGATCTATAAAATATTTTCATTTTGGCTTTCATCTTTATTTTTGGGTTTTTTATTTGAAAGAAATGTGATGGTAGGAGAGAAGGCGATGGTGGCAGTGGTGGCGGTGGGGGGGTTGGCGGTTTGGAAATAGCAGGACAAAGCGCACGGCCGTCTTGTAATTAGAGCCAAGAACTTTTGGACGTGGCTAATGAAAATGGTCCAATGATTAATGAGCCGAAAATGATGTGGCATATTGAAGCAACAATTACAACAATAATAACAACAACAACAACAACAACAACAACAAGAACAAGAGCAACAATGAATCAATACAATTTCATGGCCATGTGTTGCAGAGTCGCTGTCAATGTGGCACGCGCCACATACTTTGCCACATGCTTCATTGATAAAGCAAAGCAAAAGAAAAAAAAGAAAAAAACAAGAAGAAACAACAGAAAACAACAAATTTTCATCGACCGCCAGATGGCGGCACTTTCCAACGCATTTTCGACACTTTTGCCCATTGGCAATTTTCGCTCGTTTGCTTCGTCGCATTGTTAATTAATTAAATTTTAATTAGCCATGACCCCAATACACCCCCCCTTCACCTCACCTCACCTCTCACCTCTCATCTTATCTCTTACCTCATAGCACATCGTTGAAACCAAACTTATGTTGTGGCCTTGTTAAATGTCTTGTACGCTGTCTTCCGCCTGTTTGTCGCGTTGTAGCTGTTGCCTGTCTATCTTTGAGTTGCACAGAGTGTCTTTCAATCTACAGTCTTCAGTTATGTTGTTGCTATTGCTTTTGCTCCGTTTGCTAATTGAAAATGCGGCGTATCATTAATTAATTAATTCAGTGGCATATTTATTAATATTCATTATACGCAACGTTGTACGCAGCAAATTCAAATGCGTTTCGCCAGCCATCAGCGCTGTCAGTCCGTTTTATATCTGTATCTGTGTCTATGTGTGTGTGTCTGTGGGCGTTTAAGTATAAGTGGGCGTGTCTTGCCTTTTTTTTTTTTGGCCTGCATTTCATTTTGTGGCCGCTTTTGTATTTGCTCTTGGCATTTGCTTAACCCATTTTCGCCAACGTTTTTTTTTTTCTTATTTTTTCTGCACACTTTTCTTCTATGAAAAACTTTTTGACCTTTTGTTTTTGATAACTTGCTGTCTCTGTCTCTGTCTCTGTCTCTCTGTCTCTGTCTCTTACTCTGCCTGTCGCGCGCGTTTATCTTTGCCCGCATTTGCCCGTTTGCCTTTCTTGCTTTGACACTGCGGCGACTGCAGCCTCTTTTTCTCACTTTTCTCACTTTTGCCTCAACATTTTCTCTATGCCATTTCGTACTTTTCTGTCTCTTTCCACTCTCTCTCTCTCTCTCCCTGTCTCTCTTGTATACTGTGTGTGACTTTAAGTGTGTATAAAATATGGCGCTAAAATGCAGTTGCCTCACACGTAGCATCCTTCCATACGCTTTCATTCCCTTGTAGTAGCTTTTGGCTGTTGCTGCTTATAGCTGCAGCAGCTACACTCTGACTGCTCCTGGCACATTCGTTAGCCTCGCTCTTTGGCTTGGCATGCTTTTTATGGCCACGTGCGATGTTTAAAATTTACTTGCTGGCATTTTTGCAGTCAAGTTGCTTAGCACAAACTATACTACGACTCCCATCTCTCTCTCTCTCTCTCTCTCTCTCTTCTACTACTGCATACAGTAACTGCATCGACTCTTATTCTCTCTCTCTCTCTCTGTGTGTGTGTGTGCTTTGTTTTTTCTTAAATTTTTTTTTTTTTTGTTGCCACTTCTACTGTAGAGTGGCAAAGCATTTGTAATCTTTTCTCACGTCTGTTGCTCATAGGCTGCTGTTGATCTTAAGCTTCTATGTAAATCAACTTTCTTACTTCCTTTAAGCAAATATCATAGCTATTATTTCTTCTTAGTCTTCTTCATGTTGCCTATCGTTTAATATAAACAGAAAGAATGTGAAAAGAAAATTTGTTTTGCAGTTTCTTATGCATTTCTTAACGTTGTGCGCTTAAGTCAACATTAACATTAGATTATCTGGCAAAACTTCAGCTGCTGTTGCTTCAGCTTCTTAAATAGTTTATCCAAGAGTGAGATAGAGTTAGAGGAAGAAAGAGATAGCTAGTGAGAGTGAAATATAGTAGAGTTTTAATGGACAGCAGAATATTGAAATGAGAAATACAGAGAAAGAGTGAGAGAGAGAGAGCGAGATAAAGTAAGAGAGATATCAGCAAGCAGAGAGAGAGCTTTAATGTGCTTTATGCTTAAATTCGCTTGAAGTCTATGAGTGCCAGGGGAGACTTTAAACAGAACAAAGAAATAAACAAATGTTAAGTAGAAGTAGAAGAAAAATGCAAAGAGTAAGAAAAGCCTAGTGAGCTTTAATGTGCTTAAAGAAGCTTTTACTAATGATTGAGCTTTTCGAATTGATTGAACTTGCTAAGATTAGTTTTAAAAGCTTTTCAAAGAGCGGCATAGAATAAAAAAGAAAGCGATAGCTTAAAATTATGAGCTTTAATGTGCTTTTCCCCTAAAATACAAAGCCAAAGTGACATAGGAAAGTTGGAGTGACAGATGCATGGTGAGCTTTAATGTGACTTTTTCTTAATAGTCGAGCTTTCACTTTTGATTGAGTTTGTTCACTTTGTTAAAAAGCTTCTTAAATAGCGACAAAGACAGTTACAGTTCTATGAGCTTTAATGTGCTTTTCATTAATTGATATAGAAAGTCATTGTGAAACATGAAGCTTTAACAATGTCAAAGAGTTGGGCAGCAAAAGACTAAGTAAAAGTAAGATATGATTCGAGAGCTTTAATGTGCTTTTTTCTTGAAATATAAGGTCAATGTGACACAAGGAGCTATGACTTAAAACAAAAGTTTTAGTGACAGATGCATGGTGAGCTTTAATGTGATTTTTTTCACTTTGTTAAAAAGCTTCTTAAATAGCGACAAAGACAGTTACAGTTCTATGAGCTTTAATGTGCTTTTCATTAATTGATATAGAAAGTCAATGTGAAACATGAAGCTTTAACAATGTCAAAGAGTTGGGCAGCAAAAGACTAAGTAAAAGTGAGATATGATACGAGAGCTTTAATGTGCTTTTTACTCGATTGTTAAGCTTTCGCTGTTAATTAAGCTTTTTGTCAATGAGAGAATAATGAGAGAAAGATCTTATAGTAGACTATTGTGAGCTTTAATGTGCTTAATAAAGCTCAGCTTATTATTATTATTTTAATCAGTTATTAAATTGAACTTAATCTAAGTCTAATTCTACATGCTTAGCATTTTGACATTTGACTTAAATGTTTTTCATAAAATTTAAATATATTAAAAGTTGCGCTTGAAAATCGTTACTCTACATTGTCATTGTTGTTGTTGTTGTTGTTGTTGTGCGAGTGTTCGACTTATTAAAATGCGGCACGCAGCAAGCGCATGATTCAAACCGCAACGGGACATTCAAAAGTGCCCAATCTCCGCTACATTCGCGAACCTTTTCGACCTCCCGCGACCTCTGGCATAACGTGGGCGAGGGCAAGTGCAAGGGCAAGGGCGTGGGAGAGAGTGTGAGGTAGAGGTAGAGGGCGACCCTCTAGTCTGTTTCACGTGCTCCAGAGATTTACTACAAATTACTGAGTGCTATCCGAGTGGCATATCGCACAAGAGCGCGAGCGCACGTCTGTCGCTTGATGCTTGGTGGCTCGGTGGCTCGGTGGCTCAGTTGGTGCCCGGTCGCTATCAGTGTACATGGATCTTGGTGCTTGCTTTGGCCGCATTGTTGCGGATGTGATGTGGGATGTGCGATGCGGATGCGAATGCGAATACGAATGCCTGACACTGTATTGTTGCCACGCCCAGCGCTGCTGCTACTGCTGCTGCTGCTGCTGATGTGGCGTTGTAATTGAACCGGAAAATTACATATTTCAAGCTATTTTTACGCCGAGTTTAATGGCAGACGTGAGGCAACAACAGCAACAATAACAAGAACCGCAACGAGCTTTCGCTTGAACAAGAACCTTCAACTGTTTGTGGTCAGCAATGAAATAATTTATTGTTGCCTACTTTGCAGCGTCGTCGACTCGACTCGCGATGCGATGCGTTGCGTTGCCAGTTTGCCTGCCACTGGCAGCTGCCCCAGCACGTAGCCATTCAGAGTGGCAAAAGATAAGCGTAAAGATACAGTGCCAAGGTATGCTTTATAATTGCATGCGATATGAATCGTCTCTCTCTCTCTCTCTCTCTCCTTCTCTCTGTCTCTTTCTATATACTATATAAATTGTATTTATATATAGATGAAGAGTAAAAGGCAAAAGCCAGAAGCCAGAAGAACGTTTAACACAATGCAAGGAAAAAGCTAGTTGCGTGTGGCAGTTGCAAAAGGATTGCAATTGAGCCTGGTTTGGTGACCACTCAATATTGGCTATTGGCGATATGGTTATGCATTGAAATTGAGATTGAGATTGAGATTGAGAGAGAGAAAGGGAGAAAGAGCGAGAACAATATGCGATTTACTTGGCATGCGATATGAGGTTGCCTCTAACGAGCTGCAAGTGAACAACTGTCGTCGACATAAACGCCAATGTAATGGACTTACAAGCAGCAGCAGCAACAGTAGCAGCAGCAGTAACAGCAGCAGCAGCAGCAATAGCAGCAGCAACAGCAGCAGTAACAGCACCAGTAGTAGCAGCAGAAGGAAGAAGTAAAAGAAATAACAGTAGAAATTGCAGGTTAAAAGTTAGAAAAGTCTCTTTTAACGCATTAAATCATTGCAGCTATTGAAGCAGTTAATGCAACTAAGATAAAAATACAATTGAGCAGAACGAGTGAAAGAGACAGAGAGAAGAGACATGAGAAAGAGTATTGAGACTAGCAAATGGCGAACAATACGTAGCATGCAATGTCAGCTTTAGCTACTATTACATGATGTTCAAATGTTAAAATTAATTTATTATTCTTTATTTTATTTTTCTTTCTAATTGTTACACTGTGAGAAAAAGTTTAGAAGCATTGCAAATGAATTTATTTTGCCTAACGGCAAAAAATGCTGCAAATGAATTGAGAGAGCGCACTGTTTGCTTTTGTTTTTGCCACGTGGCCTCACAATATGCTTCAACTTTAAGTGTGAGGTTAAGCCAGGGGATGCGATGTGAAATTGCTAGCGCTTTGAAAAGTTCACTTGCAGCAACAGCAACAGCAGAAACAGCAGCAGTTAGTTGTTAAATGAATTTCACTCACAATTTTAATTGAACATTTTGGCAAATTTGGAAACATATTTAAAGCCAACAAACAACAAAAAAATAAAAAAACGCAACTGGGGCAACATGTTGCAAGCTACTGACGTTGCTGCGTTGCGCCGCGTTTCACTTCAACGATTTGCAGTAAATAACTTTCGCCTGGTCAAGCATTTATATTGTTGTTTCGTTAATATTGTTGATGTTGCTGTTGTTGTTGTTGTTGAAGTTGCTGATGTTGCTGTTGTTGCTGTTGTTGCTGTTGTTGTTGTTGGTAGTTTGTCTGAGCCATGGTCCGCGAAAGCCTGGCTGTTGATGTGTGCGGCTGACCGCAGCATGCGGCCAAAACTTGTTGTTGCGGCTATTGCTGCTGATGTTGCTGCTATCGCTGCTGTTGCTGTAGTTGCTGCTCTTTTGCATGATTTCAGTTACGTTGCATTTCGCGTATAAATAACATAAACAAAAAAAAAAAGCGAAATAAAAATGGTCGAAAGGGCAGCAACTGTAACTAATATATCAGAGTAAAAGATGGACAATGCCGTGTGAGAAAGAGAGCAAGAGAGAGAGAGCGAAAGAGAGAGAGAGAGAGAGAAATATGCAAAAATTGTACATGTATGGAAAACAACACAAAACAATTAATCATTTCGCGAGCACAGCGCATTCAGAGCTCAGACCATGAAATACTCGCTGAGCTGAGGAACTAAATTAGATCCGATGAAAACTATAGCTAGAAAATAGCTAAGAATCATTTTGTCTTTTTTTTATGCTTTAACAATTTCAATATGTTGCGAGTTACGGCAAAATGCATGAGTAGAAGTTTATAACAAATTTAATTAAAATAAAAAAATAAATAAAAAAAATATAAAAATAAATAAAATAAAAATAATGAAAAAAAAATTAATACAAATATAAAAAAAAAAAAAAATATTAAAGAAATTAGAACATAAAAATAAAATTCAATTAAAAAAAATAAAAATAATATAATAATAATTATAACATACAAAGAAAATAAAAAATTATAATTAAAAAATTACTCAATTTTATGTATAAAAAATATTTATAATAAAAAGTTTAAAAATTGATAAATAAAATAAAAAATAATATTAATAAATATAATTATATAATAATAATTATAACATACAAAGAAAATAAAAAATTATAATTAAAAAATTACTAAATTTTATATGTAAAAATATTTACAATAAAATCTGTAAAAATTGACAAAATAAAATAAAAAATAATATTAATAAATATAATAAATATAATAAATATAATAAAAATAATAAATATAATAAATATAATAAATATAATAAAAATAATAAATATAATAAATATAATAAATATAATAAATATAATAAATATAATAAATATAATAAATATAATAAATATAATAAATAAAATAAATATAATAAATATAATAAATATAATAAATATAATAAATATAATAAATATAATAAATATAATAAATATAATAAATATAATAAATATAATAAATATAATAAATATAATAAATATAATAAATATAATAAATATAATAAATATAATAAATATAATAAATATAATAAATATAATAAATATAATAAATATAATAAATATAATTATATAATAATAATTATAACATACAAAGAAAATACAAAATTATAATTAAAAAATAACTCAATTTTATATATAAAAATATTTACAATAAAATCTGTAAAAATTGACAAAATAAAATAAAAAAATAATATTGATAAATATAATAACGATTCTTAAATTTACGCATCTGTGAAATTTAATTAGAAAATAAATTGAAATTATTTTATAAATTGTATTTTTTTTTTTTTAAGATTTTCTTAACTATTTATTTAGCTTTTGCATTTTGCATTAATTGTGAAATGAAGTTGAATTATAATGTAAAGTAACAGTAAATATTTGTGCGCATTGTGCGCCATGTACACTGTCTGCAATTATTAAACTTAATCAAATGAAAACCGCGCTGTGAACCTCAATTAACTCGGCTATAAAAATCATTTTGTGGTCATTTCGCGTTTTGCAACAACAACTAAAATACTCAACACAACAAATAGCATAGACTAAGAGATATGCTATAAAAGCTTGCTGAAGACTAAGAGAAAAGAAAATGGAAAAAAATATTTCTTCAATTTATATGCATGGTGAAAAGTGAAGTAATAAAACTTTAGTTGCAAATACCCGACTGTAAGTTTGCTAATTTACAGGGTATAATATAAAAATAATCGAATTGAACAAAAAAAAAACAACAATTGTTAAAAATATATATTTCACTGATATGTTAACCGCAAATATATTGAGACAAGCAAGTGTATGAAAGAGATAGATGTATACAGAGAGAGAGAGAGAGATAGAGAGACATTTGTACATTTTGAAGTTGTAAAATTAATGCGATTTACATTTGTAATTATCTGCACATATTTTAATTTGCATAATTTAGTAACTGATGCGGTATCTGAACTCTCAAATTGCATTATAAAACAACAACAAAAAAATAAAAAAAATAAAAAAAAAATATTTATAAAAGCTAAAAAAAAAGCAGATAAAATAAAAATTCTATTACTAACTGCTGACTATAAAATATGTTTTGTAACAAATGCAGAGCTTGAACAACAACAACAACAACAAACAATTTTGTGAATTTGTTTTGAAATTAATTTTCAATAGTTTTGCATTGCGTTGCGTTTCATTGCATTGCATTGCATTGAATTATATAACATTGCATTGCATTAAGTTTGAGTTTGAGTTTGAGTTTCAGTTTCAGTTTCAATTGCAGAGTCTGAGTTTGAGTTACAGTTTTAGCTGAGTTTCGATTTTGCTCATTTTTCATTTTGTTTTTTTTTTTTTGCTCATTTTTCTGAATTTTACGATTTTACGTATTTTTTGTATTTTTTTCACATTTTGCCATTTTTGCCCATTGCCAGTTGGCAGATTGAAAAAGTTGGCTAACTGTGAACTGTGAACTGTGCGCGTCGATGGGTGTTGGGCGTAGAAGATAGAAGTGGAGGCATGGTGGGTCAGATTCTGGCTATGAGGGTAATGAAGCGTGCGGCCAATTGAAATGTTTATTCGAATACGCAAATCCAATTGCTGTTCAGGCATTTCGCCATTTCCTTCAATGAGCGAAAGAGACAAGGCTATTGACATATAGATACAGTTAAAGACAGATAGAGAGAGAGAGAGAGAGAGAGAGTGAGAGAGAGATGAGCAACAACTTTAGCTAAACCCAAGAGACGAGACTATTGTATAGATTTTCTTTGCATGCTATGAGAGAGAAATATTTGCTACGAGCATAAGACGAGACTAAAGAGTGAAAGAGAGATGAGGACGCCGAGCATCCTTAGCACACAATTGTCCATTGTGCAAGCAGCAGAAATTTTGCATGCTCGAAAGTTGTATTTGCTTCATAAAACAGCAATAAAGAGCCAAATGGACGTTGAACGTTGAACGTTGAGCATTGAGCGTTGTGCGTCCCTTTATTGTATTGTGCTGCAAGGCAAAAATATTTGCGCAGCATATCAAGGAAATCAGCTTAAAGAAGCACAAACAGATAGACAGATAGCAGTAACGAAAGAGTAAGTGAGAAAAGTAATGTAGATAGAGATAGAAGATAACAGATAACAGAGTGAAAGAAGGCTAAGGAATATCATCATAAGCAATTGAACGAATGATCGAATTATGCAGACAAATACTTAAGGCATTGTCTGACATTCAATATTTCTTACCCCTTCTCTATCTCTCTCTCTCTCTCTCTCTCTCACTCTCTCTCTAAGCTGTGTGACAAATTAGCCACTTTGCTTATAATTCAGCGGCTGGCCGAGTGCTGCCTGACGGCGACAACAAGAAATTACAGCAATTTGTGAGAGCGTCGAGTATTTTTTATTTTTATTTTTATTTTTTTTTTATTGTTCAAGTGAAATAAAATATTTTCTAGAACATTTGCACAAACTTAATATACACTTTAGTGTTAAGAAAGACAGAAAGAAAGAGAAAGAGAGAGAGAGAGAGAGAGAGAGTACTTGAAATACAATCTTTTGTTTGATATACACAAAAAAAAAAAAGAAGCAAAGTTTCGACTCGTAAAACATAATATGCGAATATTATGAAGTGCTGCATGTGAAAACTTATATGAAAATATATTAAAGACTTACTTACACTCTCTCTCTCTCTCTTTCTCTCTCTTTCTCTCTCTCTTACACACTGTGTTATTATGATTATTTATTTGCCATTTGCTATAGTTGCAAATTATAGTTGAACACTTTCAGCTAGCAGCAATTTTTTATTTTCCCTTTTCCCTCTGCATCATTTTCACTTGCCACACCCCCTGTTCAGCAATACATATTTTCAAATATGAAAATCAACAATTCAAACATTTGTTCATCATTAAACATGCAACCCTTGCAGCCACTTGTGCCGCTGCGCTGCGTACTCTTTTTCTATCGTCAATTGGATAAACAAAGACCACACGTTGCATAAATGTTTAAGCAACTGCTGCCAATTCTAACCAGCCATAAAAACCAACAACAGGCAAACAAAAATGCTTGTAAATAAATTGCGCATACGACGCGTATGCTGCGCGTATGTATATATTTGCCAAAGGCAAACCAGACAAGGATAACAATATACATACACACACACACACACACACACACACAGTGAATACTGAATATATATAGCAACAAAATGTTTATAAAAATGATTGCTGCGTTTTATTTGTCATTTAAACAAATAAATGGCATGCCACATGGCAATTATTTATGCAACATGCCTCCATCCAACTCACTAACAATGCTTCTCTTCTCTGCAATTCTGCAACTGTTCGCTTGTCTCTCTTGTTATATTATATTATATATATTTTATATGAACGATTTAATCAGTGAGCCGAGAACATGAACTCCATGAACTCTTCATCTCTCTCACTCTCTCTCTCTCTCTCATTCGCCGAAAAGGATAAAGATGAGCGCACAAAATGTAATTAGGCTTAGTCCCGGATTAGTTGCAAAATTCAGTTTTTCCATTGCTGCCGTTGCCGTTGCCATTGGACAACTTGTTGAGCGTATTTTAATTGAGGCTCGCTCTTTGGATTATGTTATCACATTTTGTTATTCTTGCTGCTGTTGTTGTTGTTGTTGATGTTGTTGCTCTGTTGCTGTTGGCATATTAAATTATTTAGCGGATTTATATTTAAATCGGACACCAAACTACAAGTGATAAATGATAAATGTAGCACACATTCACAGAGAGAGAGAGAGAGAGAGAGAGCCACAGAGATAGTAACACACATTGACTGTGAGTGGCAGAGAGAGAGAGAGATAGTATGAAAATTGTTGAAAATATATTTAAATAAATTCAAATGTAAAATTTAAAATCAAATTTGTCAAATATCACAAGCGCCTTTAGACACACATGCACATTCTCTTAATATTTATATTTATATTTATATTTTTTTTTATCTATTATATAAAGTACAATGTGAAATTCTACAAGCTCAATGAATTTACTGTGCAATCGAAAAAAAATTTAAAATGTTTAAACAAAGTCAAGGATTGAGTTTTATATTGTTGGGCAACGCATAAAAAAAAATAAAAAAAATATATTAATATATTTATTATTTATTTTATAAATTTTTTGAAAGCACAACAACACTTGCACTAGCATAAAAAAAAAGAAATGTATAAAGAAAAATTCAAGTGAATTCAGATAATGTTTTCTTTAGTATTTGATTTTATTTTTTTATGCTAATGCAAGTGTTGTTGTGCTTTAAAAAAATTTATAAAATAAATAATAAATATATTAATATATTTTTTTTATTTTTTTTTATGCGTTGCCCAACAATCCTTGACTTTGTTTAAACATTTCAAATTTTTTTTCTATTGCATAGTAAATTCATTGAGCTTGTAGAATTTCCCAGTGTACTTTATATAACAGATAAAAAAAAATAAAAATAAATAAAAATATTAAGAGAATGTGCATGTGTGTGTGTGTCTAAAGGCGCTTGTGATATTTGACAAATTTGATTTTAAATTTTACATTTGAATTTATTTAAATATATTTTCAACAATTTTCATACTATCTCTCTCTCTCTCTGCCACTCACAGTCAATGTGTGTTACTATCTCTGTGGCTCTCTCTCTCTCTCTCTCTCTCTGTGAATGTGTGCTACATTTATCATTTATCACTTGTAGTTTGGTGTCCGATTTAAATATAAATCCGCTAAATAATTTAATATGCCAACAGCAACAGAGCAACAACAACAGCAGCAAGAATAACAAAATGTGATAACATAATCCAAAGAGCGAGCCTCAATTAAAATACGCTCAACAAGTTGTCCAATGGCAACGGCAACGGCAACGGCAGCAATGGAAAAACTGAATTTTGCAACTAATCCGGGACTAAGCCTAATTACATTTTGTGCGCTCATCTTTATCCTTTTCGGCGAATGAGAGAGAGAGATGAAGAGTTCATGGAGTTCATGTTCTCGGCTCACTGATTAAATCGTTCATATAAAATATATATAATATAATATAACAAGAGAGACAAGCGAACAGTTGCAGAATTGCAGAGAAGAGAAGCATTGTTAGTGAGTTGGATGGAGGCATGTTGCATAAATAATTGCCATGTGGCATGCCATTTATTTGTTTAAATGACAAATAAAACGCAGCAATCATTTTTATAAACATTTTGTTGCTATATATATTCAGTATTCACTGTGTGTGTGTGTGTGTGTGTGTGTATGTATATTGTTATCCTTGTCTGGTTTGCCTTTGGCAAATATATACATACGCGCAGCATACGCGTCGTATGCGCAATTTATTTACAAGCATTTTTGTTTGCCTGTTGTTGGTTTTTATGGCTGGTTAGAATTGGCAGCAGTTGCTTAAACATTTATGCAACGTGTGGTCTTTGTTTATCCAAAATTGACGATAGAAAAAGTGTACGCAGCACAGCGGCACAAGTGGCTGCAAGGGTTGCATGTTTAATGATGAACAAATGTTTGAATTGTTGATTTTCATATTTGAAAATATGTATTGCTGAACAAGGGGTGTGGCAAGTGAAAATGATGCAGAGGGAAAAGGGAAAATAAAAAATTGCTGCTAGCTGAAAGTGTTCAATTATAATTTGCAACTATAGCAAATGGCAAATAAATAATCATAATAACACAGTGTGTAAGAGAGAGAGAAAGAGAGAGAAAGAGAGAGAGAGAGAGTGTAAGTAAGTCTTTAATATATTTTCATATAAGTTTTCACATGCAGCACTTCATAATATTCGCATATTATGTTTTACGAGTCGAAACTTTGCTTCTTTTTTTTTTTTTTGTATATCAAACAAAAGATTGTATTTCAAGTACTTTTCTCTCTCTCTCTCTCTTTCTCTTTCTTTCTGTCTTGTTAACACTAAAGTGTATATTAAGTTTGTGCAAATGTTCTAGAAAATATTTTATTTCACTTGAACAATAAAAAAAAAATAAAAATAAAAATAAAAAATGAAAAATATGAAATGTCAGTTTTGACTTTCATTTGTCTGTCGTAATTTTAAGTACCGGGTATTATGCAGTCGTGCTGCTGCTTGTAAGTAAACAGTAACTTTAGCTACTTGTTCTACTTAGTTGGACAAGGCTTCTTTAAGAGTTTGACTTTGAGTCGTCGCACTTTTACGGCAATTTCTGTTGGGCAGCCGCAAATGGCAATGTTTATTAGCCATAATGATGCTGCGGCCCCGTCAACAACAAGCCAACAGCAACAACAGACAAAAAATATGTTGCCTGGTACCGATGTCTGTTGTCTGCTCTCTTTCTATCTTTCTCTGTCTGTTCATCTGTCTGTCAGTGTGTGTCGTATGCCGTCTACTTCATCCTGTGGCTGGCAACTTTGAATAAACTACAAGTTTTGTGTGCCACACGGGGCAAATGGCAAGCAAAGAATACAACAACAACAACAACAACAAAATTGCAAAAGAAATGAGAGTGGAGCACTGGGGGGGGGGGGGTAAAAGAGAAAAAAAATAATGCAAAAAAAGGAAAAGCAAAACAAGCAGCAGCAGACAGCAGGCAAAGAACAGAGGACAGAGGACAGCGAACAGAGGACAATGGACAGCAGAGCAAGGTATCGCATCCTGGTTTCAGTTTACGTTCTGCTCCTTTCACTTCAATCTTTCTCATTCATGCTCACTACCTCTACCTCTACCTCTCTCTCTCTCTCTGTGTTCTTTTGGCTCTTCACTGATGTCGCGTCGACAATTTTACTTGGCTATTTATAACTGTCGCTATGCTCTTCTTCTTGTTGTTGTTGTTGTTGTTGTTATTGTCTCCATTTAGCAGCCTGGCATAGTTGCAGCACGTTAACAGTTAGCTAGCTGCTACTTTTGGTTTCACAGTCGCCCATGTCGCCCACCAATCACTCGACGCTCTCACAAATTGCGGTAATTTCTTGTTGTCGCCGTCAGGCAGCACTCGGCCAGCCGCTGAATTATAAGCAAAGTGGCTAATTTGTCACACAGCTTAGAGAGAGAGTGAGAGAGAGAGAGAGAGAGAGAGATAGAGAAGGGGTAAGAAATATTGAATGTCAGACAATGCCTTAAGTATTTGTCTGCATAATTCGATCATTCGTTCAATTGCTTATGATGATATTCCTTAGCCTTCTTTCACTCTGTTATCTGTTATCTTCTATCTCTATCTCCATTACTTTTCTCACTTACTCTTTCGTTACTGCTATCTGTCTATCTGTTTGTGCTTCTTTAAGCTGATTTTCCTTGATATGCTGCGCAAATATTTTTGCCTTGCAGCACAATACAATAAAGGGACGCACAACGCTCAATGCTCAACGTACAACGTTTCGACGTCCATTTTGGCTCTTTATTGCTGTTTTATGAAGCAAATACAACTTTCGAGCATGCAAAATTTCTGCTGCTTGCACAATGGACGATTGTGTGCTAAGGATGCTCGGCGTCCTCATCTCTCTTTCACTCTTTAGTCTCGTCTTATGCTCGTAGCAAATATTTCTCTCTCATAGCATGCAAAGAAAATCTATACGAATAGTCTCGTCTCTTGGGTTTAGCTAAAGTTGTTGCTCATCTCTCTTCTCACTCTCTCTCTCTCTCTCTCTACTCTATCTGTCTTTAACTGTATCTATATGTCAATAGCCTTGTCTCTTTCGCTCATTGAAGGAAATGGCGAAATGCCTGAACAGCAATTGGATTTGCGTATTCGAATAAACATTTCAATTGGCCGCACGCTTCATTACCCTCATAGCCAGAATCTGACCCACCATGCCTCCACTTCTATCTTCTACGCCCAACACCCATCGACGCGCACAGTTCACAGTTCACAGTTAGCCAACTTTTTCAATCTGCCAACTGGCAATGGGCAAAAATGGCAAAATGTGAAAAAAATACAATAAATACGTAAAATCGTAAAAATCAGAAAAATGAGAACGAGAAAAATGAGCAAAAAAAAAAACAAAATGAAAAATGAGCAAAATCGAAACTCAGCTAAAACTGTAACTCAAACTCAGACTCTGCAATTGAAACTGAAACTGAAACTCAAACTCAAACTCAAACTTAATGCAATGCAATGTTATATAATTCAATGCAATGCAATGCAATGAAACGCAACGCAATGCAAAACTATTGAAAATTAATTTCAAAACAAATTCACAAAATTGTTTGTTGTTCTTGTTGTTGTTGTTCAAGCTCTGCATTTGTTACAAAACATATTTTATAGTCAGCAGTTAGTAATAGAATTTTTATTTTATCTGCTTTTTTTTTAGCTTTTATAAATATTTTTTTTTTATTTTCAATTTTTTTGTTGTTGTTTTATAATGCAATTTGAGAGTTCAGATACCGCATCAGTTACTAAATTATGCAAATTAAAATATGTGCAGATAATTACAAATGTAAATCGCATTAATTTTACAACTTCAAAATGTACAAATGTCTCTATCTCTCTCTCTCTCTCTGTCTACATCTATCTCTTTCATACACTTGCTTGTCTCAATATATTTGCGGTTAACATATCAGTGAAATATATATTTTTAACAATTGTTGTTTTTTTTTTTGTTCAATTCGATTATTTTTATATTATACCCTGTAAATTAGCAAACTTACAGTCGGGTATTTGCAACTAAAGTTTTATTACTTCACTTTTCACCATGCATATAAATTGAAGAAATATTTTTTTCCATTTTCTTTTCTCTTAGTCTT
>JBAMBR010002456.1:0-13232 GCA_037044475.1 Zaprionus obscuricornis | reverse complement strand
CTCTTTACAAGTGTGAAAAAGAAATAACACTAAGTTAATGCTGCCGTCGTGTATGGGGTGAGGCAAGCGTACGCTATAGAGACGCCTCTTAACTTTTGGAATTTGAAATGTGTACAACTTCCATGTTAATAATCCGATCTGTACCAAATTTTTATACATCGCCCAGACAAACATATTCTAATTATGTACCAAAATTCAGTCATGTAGCTTGACTGGGTGTGGATGAAGTGGTGTGATCAAAATGGTTTTCATCAATTTGTGGAGGCGTGACAAAAATCCAAAATAAATTTGATGCCTGCAAATACTACAAGCACTTTGCAAAAAAAATGAAGTTTTTAGCTCTTATAGTCTCCGAGATCTGTGTGTTCATACGGACGTACAGACGGACATGGTCCAATCGACTCGGCTGTTGATTCTGAGTCAGAATATATATACTTTATGGGGTCGGCCACGCCTCCTTATGTGTGTTACATACATTTGCTGCTCTCACGAACCCATGGGCAACCATGAACGAGTATATGCATAACAAATTTAGTTTAGGTACAAATATTTTTCATTGTATTTTCAATTTTATTTTGTATGATTGAACAAGTGCTGAGTCGTAAATTCAAGATTATGTGTAAAGTCGTTAGTGCAGCTTTTATTTGATAAAACACGTATCGTTATAGGAATTACACGAATAAAGCTATACATTGGAGAATAAACCTGGGATTAAAGATTTTTTTGAGCCGGGTCAAAAGCTTGAGTCGGTGGCCACCAGTGCAACATTGGTGAAAATAATTAGAATGGAAAAAAGAATTGATTAATTTACAACTTTGCTTGTGATTTAACTATTGGTGTTGAAAGAGGTTTATTGAGTGAAATTTTAATAGCAGAAATTACATCTAATTAATTTTTTATAATGAAAGTTATATGGCAAATCTCAAATGAATGCCTTGATTTCTGTATTATTGTAAACAAACTTTAAACTGTCCATTTTGCAAAGTAATCCAGAAAATGTAGCCCAAGGCTTATAACTCGATTGCGCATATGATCCGTGCGGATTCTCTCACGATCTTTTGTAAAGTTTTGAAAACAGTTCTATACATGAGTTATAGTGTGCGGCTCTACTATTATATGTTGGGCGCGCTTACACGTACATAGTTACAGTTATAATTATCGATTTTTTGACTTGTGCTATTAAGAATTCTATACATGAGTTATATGTTTGGTATTACTACTAGGTACGCTGTAAATGGTAGTACATTTACTATAAAGAACTTAATTATACTTACATCTATAAGTATTAATTACTTATTTCAACACATTCACATGGAGTGCATCACGAGTGCAATTAAATTTTAAGATTATTTTACTTTAGACTTAAAAGGCAAGTGTCTATCAATCATTATCAGCTGGCGATGTCAAATGCCAAGGTACACTCCATTTTACATCTCCAGTTACTATTATAGGGTCACAGATCATTATGAAAATCTGGTAAATATTGTTTCTGTTGGACTGGCACCAAATATACAATAATACTTCAACGAGTTATTTGAAGTTGATGAGAAGGTTTAACGATAATGGAGGATTCGCCACTTAAAGGCAAATTGAAGAAATATCTCTTAGACCAGATTTTTTTACTAAAGCATATCTCTAGTTTATGATTTTTCGAAATTGTAATAAATATCTTGGTATATATCAAACTTCCTTAAAGCTCTTTCGGAATCAAGTTGTTAGGGATTGTTGGAAGACAGGGAAGATTACTATTGCGAATGTATTGCAACGCACTGTTGTTGTAGTTGTTGTTATTTTAAGTCGAATCACGATTCGGAGGCCGAAATTTATGTGTAGCTTTGAATTAGGCTGAGGAGTAAGCTTTGGTTGACGTTCAGACTTAGGTGACAGGTGAAAAATGGTTACAATTTGATGGTAACGTTTTTGTTGTTGCAGCAACGTGATGCAGCACTTAGTGCAAGGTTGATCTGCACTGCGGCTCTCTTGGATGTGGGATGTGCTTGCGACGTTTTATTTTTATGTGATACTAAACTGTGTTTTATTCTTGTTTTTTTTTTTCTTATTTTAGAATGTGATTTTTTGAGTAATATATGCACATATTATCCGATTAACGTGATTTATAGACGTGGAGTCAATTCTGTCTCAAGCTTCTTTTGTCTTTCTGTAACTATACAGCTGTAAAATTTGTTTACCTTATTTGAATTTATACATTTAATTGAATCGGTAAACGGTTCCCCGTGTATAATAAAATGCATTTCTTCTTCTGCTACACATTTAAAACTATACATGATTTATTCCAATACAGGAATAAACACTAATTATTATCATCGAACATTTTCCTATTGTATAAAGTTTAGAATGAGCTCGAGCTACTATAGAAATGATTGATTGAAAATGGAGTCTTTGTTTAAAATATAAGATATCGGTCTAAAATATAAAAGAATAAAATTAGCACTAATAAAAATATGTTTGATTCATATAAAATAATTATATATTATATCTATCATAGGAGTGGTCAGTTTAAAAATAATTTATTGTATGGAAAGCTTTTAAGTTAGATTTGCAAAAGTGAAACATTTTTGGCATAATACAGATAACTTTCCTGTTTCTTCTTTCTTGTTTCTTCAATCTCTGATCGTTTTGATTGCATTTCGAGTGCAAAATTACTATTGGATGAACAGTTTGTCAACTCATAAATTTCACCAAAATCTTCTTATATAGTTTGCCTGAGTTACGACAATGTAAACCAATGATTATATCTTTTCTATCTGTTAACTAGTATCTATTTCTCCTTCTGCTGGTCTGTCTCTTAAAATGTTTACTATTTTCTGGAGCCTTTAATTAATACAAGCTAAACACAATTGCACTGTCAAAAATCAAATGTCAATTTTTTTGTGGTATGAAGAAGACAAGTTTAATATAAATTCATAAAGCATATTTTGTTGCCGCTGAAGTGACAAGTCACAAAAATTGCGACTCAAGCTCAAAAGTAACATTCACTAAGTCTCTATCTTAGTCTTGCAATTCGACAAGTAGTTGAGGAGGACGAAGTTTAAAGCCTCGCATCGCAGATCGTTTGAGCTCTAGACTGAGTGAATGTGTTGATTTTCAGTTTTTCTTTTTTTTTTTTAGGCGGCTTAGGCGTTTATTCCTATAACTTCTGTATTGTATCTATTAAGTGTAACGCGAATGATTTTCTTTTGCTCAATAAACTTTTCGAGTTTCCAGTTTAAATTTGCAGAAGAACAAAAAAAAATACTTCTGTGTTTTTATGTATGAGTATGTATTATATCATAGCATATGCTATTTATTACATATCTATATACATACACTTTTATATTCATACAAGCCTTGGTATATGAATTAATATATTTTCTGGTATACTCATGATTGTGCAAAAATTTTTACGACTTGATATTGAAAATTCTTTTACAACATTGCCACAAGTGGAACTTGAGATCTGTTGCTAATGTTCCGCACTTAATAGAACTGTAATTGGCACCGAAAATCACAACCCAATATGTGTAACAATAATAGTCAACTCGACAGAACACAGGAGCCTACACACCAAATTTGGTGTCTCTAGCTTTTATAGTTTAGAAGTTCTTTGCGTTCAAACAGACAGACAGACATGGCCACATCGTCTCCGCTATTGGTCCTGAGCAAGAATATATATACTTTGTGGGGCCCGTCTGTTAGTCTGTTTCAACACAAACTAGTCTCTCCCTTTTAAAGCTATCGCATTGAAACTTGGTATAAGATGTCTATAAGTCGGAACCTGGAGGATGCGATGACTATATCATATAGCTGCCAAAGGATGATCGACCGAAAATTGAGTTTTTGCATGAAAAATATTCTTCTAAGACTGCAAGTGTAGTACATCTTCGGCCCGCCTAAGATAGCCTTGCGCACTTGTTTTTCAGTGATATTCTCCCAGTTGCTTAAGTACTTGGGCTACGTAATCGTGGCAATCTAACAAATGCAAAAAGTTTGGTAATTTGTTGCCGCAATGACTCGCAAGTGAAGTATCATAAACATTCACTTTTACCAGCACCTCAAGCGATGCAGTCGTCAACCAATTTCCAACTACTTGATACAGTTTTATATGTCAGTACCGCAAGGTCGTTGTATAGCTTTCAGTCAAATTGCTTGTCGATTCGTTGTCGGTTTATGCAATAAACAGATAACGCACACAATCAAATCAGACACAATTATGACCATTAAAGTTGTTCCTCTCAAAATAATATTAACTTCAATGTCCAAAACAGTTGCCACTGCAGCTGTCATTGTCAACATTGACTTCTGATCTTGCCTCAATGCAGTCTGCAAGTCTAATAGATCCGCCAGGCCCTTGGTAGCTTCAAACTGAAAATGTATAAATAATGATCTGCTCTCACCTTCGAGTCAACACTTTTACTTTTTGTAAGCATAACTTTTGCTAAAAAAAAAACAAGTAAAACAGGTACAATTGAGTGTGTTCAACTGTAAGATACTTATGAAGAATTGCATAACTTCCATACATCCAATCTGAATTCATAGATTATACACTTACGCACATTATTAGTGTGGGGAAGAGCACATCTATGTTAAAAAATTTTCTTGTACTCCATTCCTCATTTCCTATCGGTACCGGGTATAAAAGCCGAAATACTTTATGTGCGAATCATAGGCATAGCAGGCACCGCAGCGTTATGTTGAAAGACTCTAAGGTCTATCAATGAGTAAATATCAATGAGTAAGTACATACCATTAATAAGTATGTAGGAACACTTTTTAACCAGCTCCATGGCTTGGACGAGGAATTTATATGCTCATTACAACCACAGATTGCTATTGAGGTAGTCTTAATCTAGTAAAAAATAGGCCAGACACTATATCAAAACCTCATAAACTTCATAGCCCACAACAAAAACAGAATTAATAACCACAAGTATGACAGCGCCCAAAGGCAAAATATTATACGAATGTTGAATGACTTTGAATTAATATTACAAGCTGCCGCTGGACCTCAAATAAAAGAGTCGATCTGAAGAGCACTTCAAGAGATCATTGTCTGACTAAAAGCATCAATATAGTAATTTTGAGTTGGCCGATTATAAAGTTTGTTCCAAGTCAACACCGTACAAAGTTGATTGTCTCTTGATTAATTAACTTTGAAAGAAATTAAATATTTTAATTTATTCATTTTAATTTTAAAGCGAACGAAAAATTATTGGTATTGTCACATTTAAAAAGAATTAAAAGTATTTAAAAAAAGATGCTGACGATTATCACCAAGATATTATTCAAATTCACTACCGCAGAGGTGAAAGAGCCTACCATGTATTATGGTTATTATTAACCTTCTAAGTCAAGAATGTTAGCAACTATTATACCAGATTGTACTATAATATTCCGCAAGAATACTTCCATGGAAAATATGTTGTGGTACTTGATCTACTGGCATTGGTTCAGTGGTCATGCTTGAGTGAAGTGTACAAATTTTGGTTTGGCATTAAGTTAATAATAAACTGTATTTATTACACATCAAGTCATCATTCTGGTCATTAACGTACTTACGGACCTAGCGAGGAATGGAATAGAAGGCAAAAAGTGGCTTATGAACAATAGGATTATTGACTCTTTAATTTTTTGCGTATCAAAAACGTCGGGGTCTACAATGAACACATTTTTGATGCCTATCTTGGCGATAGTAGAGAATCATACTTAAAAAGAACATACAGTAGGAGTTCTCCAAGCATCTTATTCTGCATCAGTCCTTTGTACTAATAAGCTCTCGTATCATAGTTGAGACTGTAGCCATAAAGTTTGGAAGTGAGATAGTTCGTTCAAACCTGGACCAAAGGTTGTTCTTCGGCGTACATAATTTCAAGGACTTCAGAGCTAAGACGACTTTTTTTAGTGCAACAGTGCGCTCCACTGGGTATATATGCCAAAATCATCTATAAAGGATGTTGAAACGGTCTACCGATAATTTCTGCTAAGTAGAACATTTGCTTTATATAAGTTCGGGGTGTGGAACCAATAATTGAATATTGTCACGAAAATTTGTGATCCTTATATGGCTACTGAGCCGCTAAATACGCACCTTTGGGATGAGACCGGGCCGAGTTGGTTATTTTCGAATAATCTTCGTGCGTGCCGAATCTTAAAATTAAAGCAAGTGTTCATTTTTACTTGAGAATAAATTACAAAGAGTATTAAAAAAGATTACAAAAGTATTAAACTGTTAGTAAGGTGAAAACACCTTTTGTTCAAAATGTAGCTTCTGGCTGTCTATGTTGCCACAATCCAATTAACCTTCTGACATTTACAATTGACAGATTGTAACTGAACCTTATAATGGTAGCGCGTTAATCATATACATATATTGGCACGGAAGTATTTGATAGATACACTTTGTTACTGACAAGCTGACCTGGTCAAAGTTTGTGCATTACATTCGCTCGTCTCCATTGCGGGTGTGTTTTCAACGGATTCTACGGTAAATATCGCTGCCTAGGTGTGCGAGCAAACATATGCATGTACACATTTACACTCAACAGCATAAATCTGTATACACCGAAAAAATAATAATCAGAATTGTTTAACAATTAGATATATTTTATATTTAATTTTTGAGTTAAACTCTACAAACTCTATTTACACGCAAAAGTCTGACTACAGTTCTTTTACTCTGGGGTATGGTCTCCGCGACTAACCGCAAAAAAGTGCAAACTCTTCAAAACAAGGCGCTAAGACAAATAACAGGTTGTGACTGGTATGTCAGCGGCCTGACACTCCATCCAGACAAGAACCTGGAGACAGTCTAACTCCAAATTAATCGTCATTCCAGCAGGTAAACCGAAAGACTGCGGGCGCACAGCAACCGATTGGCAAGACATCTAGCGGAAGCCAGAACTATAAACAGACTCCATAGGAGGCAATACCTCTCACTTCTTTAAGATTTCTTCTTATCTTAATATATCTTAATCATAATCAAATTTATCATAATCATAATTCTAAAATAATTTTGTTTGGTGAACTTATTTATTTTTTTGCGAATAATAATAAAAAAAAAAAACAGTTCTTTTACCTGGGGTGGAATGGAAAATTTTGGGATTATAGTCTTCCAGGCGCCAATGCTAATAACGTTGCCTAGGCAACGGGTATTTTTATACTCGGCGCCCATTGGGTACCGACAGTATATTGAGTTTGTGACAGCAGCAAATGTATGTAACACCCATAAGGAGGCGTGGCCGACCCCATAAAGTATATATATTCTGACTCAGAATCAACAGCCGAGTCGATTGGACCATGTCCGTTTGTCCGTCTGTACGTCCGTATGAACACACATATCTCAGAGACTATAAGAGATAGAGACTTCATTTTGCCACGCCCCCGCCGCCTACACAAATCGATAAAAATATATTAAGCACAACCAGCCAAGCTACATGACTGAATTTTAATACAAAGTAAGAATATGTTTGCCTGACCGTTGTGTGAAAAATGGTACAGATCGGATAATTAACATGGAAGTTATACACATTTCAAATATCAAAATTTGAGACGCGTCTCTATAGCGTACGCTTGCCTGCTGCTCTCCACACACGGCAGCATTAACATGTTTTTTTCTGTATTACGCTTGTAAAGAGTGTGGCTCAGTGGTTAGAAGCTTGATATTGCATGCATATAATATATATAAGTAAATATAATACATTTATAATTCTTAATTATTTTACGAAAATGTATTAATGTTAATAAATATATATGTACATAACTTAAAATTGGCTAGTGCGCAGCACAAGTTAAATAAATATATAATATATCTTTGGGCACTGAGTATTATATAGTCGAGCATACTCGACTATAGCTTTTTTACTTGTTTACAATAGATCTTCATTTTCATCATATTATAAAGATTTACACCATGGAGAACAAAAACCCAGAAATTTCTATTGTGGAGCGAAAAATCATTTTTAGATGGCAATTGGTGGAGCTCACTCTTCCATCCAAAAAATAATATATCATTATAACTTTACCAGGAATATCTCGTCAAAGGCGCGATCTGGCTGCCCGTCGTTGCTAACGGAGCGCGAACAAATCGATGTTATTAAGGCTATTTGGCTGAATTCCACGGTGACAGACCAGACAGAAAATGTAGTCGGCATTGCTAAACACGGGTGAAGTGTGGGGGTGAATGGCAGCAAGTGGCGTGGGAAATATAATTTTTTTTAATCAGTTATGAGTCAAGGTATCTATATAAGGATTTTGGAAATCAATTTAATGGAAAGAGCCGAAAAATCGGGCCTTAAAACGTGAATTTTGGTCACAGCGGCACAACGATCCAAGGCATACGGCACATAATAAAAGGCTTTGGTTGCTTTATAATTTGAAAAATCAGCTGCGAACACCTCCTTAGGGTGCAGATCTCAATAATAGTGGAGGAATGGGACAAAATTCGATGCCAAAACGCCTTAAGAAAGTTTTGCATAGAAGGGGATGCCCTACAAATTACTAAGAAGGATATAATATCCATTATATGTAGGTTAAAGTAAGGTGTATAGAGACTTTTGCATGTGCTATTTTGGAGTATAAAAACTTAAAATATAAATATAAAATATATCGATTTCTTAAACAATTCTGAAAAAATAAAGTATTAAAAAGAATAAAATGTAGTTATGTTCAAAAAAAATTTTAACTATTCATATAAATAGCTGAGAAATTTGCGTATGAAACTTATTTTCATTTTTTTTTGCGGTGTATATAGATTTGTACTGTTGAGTGTATGTATGTACATATGCATATCCAGTTTAATAAACTCATTAACAGTAGCAACGGCAGCGGCAGTGGTAACGGCAGCAGCATAATCATCAATACAACCTGAAACTGAAGCTGCAACAAGCAACTAAAAGTTGCAACAAGTGTCCGGTATGACATCTTTCAATGATAAACCTTCGGCATCTGTCTTGGAAGCGAAACTTATTTAAGGAAGCTTATTTATAGTGGTTTTTTACTCTAGCAAAGGTATATTAATTTTATTCAAGTGTTTATATTGCAAATGGTAGTATTTACATATATATGTATATACATATATTCTTTCATCAGCAGCCAAGTCCGTCTGTCACAACATCACCATAAACAAAACGTCTACTATGCACATAAGATAGTGCGGTAAACAATTGAATTATATTCTTTATGAGGCGAATGAAAGTTGATTTGTTCGTCTTTGTATGTACATATGTATGTATATAATTCGTAATGTTCACGCAAGTTTGAAGATGTTTGTATTAAAAAGTATTTTTTAATCTTTTTATGTCTCACATTCTAAACGAAATTTCTCACCCAGAATATATTACCTCTATTTGAGGTGTGTCAAAAATTTATTATTAATTTTACGTACTTCAATACTAAAAGGAATGTCAATAGTAAAAAAGTTGCATAAAATATGCATACTATGACTTTAGTTCAACAATGAGAAAGCGCGACAGACATTTTACTTGATGAGTGATATGGTTAGGAAAGAGAGGTGTCAAAGGGCCTTAATTAGCTGACATGCCGCAAGTAAACGAATTAAACGTGCTTTAACTACGGCGTGGGCGTTGCGTAATCGTAGATCTCTGCACGTAATTAATGTGGATGCGCTTGGCTAGAAGACGTGGCCTAAGTTTTACACGGGGTTGTCAAGTAGTAAGAGGCTATAATTGGAGCAGCAAGCTGTAGAAAATAAAAAATGTGCATATTTGTTAAAGCAACCAAACTTTTTTCGTCTACTATTGCAAAGATAATTTCAGTTAAATAAAGTCACTATTGAAACTCTTTCGACAATATTATACACTATAGCCAAGCCATACAACAATACCTTTTACCTTACACATTTGTTAAAGCTTAATGCACCTTGTTTAAGTCATTTTTACTAGATACATGGTAAAAAAAAAAAACAAATTGCATAATCATTAATTTTCATTCCTAAGCGTTAGACCAGAGCAACGCGGAACTTGTTAATAGTGAATAGACGAACTGATGAGACAACTTGAGATATTAAGAAAATCTAGAGCAAAATCAAAGCTTTTCGCTTTACTCTGAGATTGTCACATGAATTACAAGTTCACATATGCTAGAGAATGAATATAGAAGTTATAAATTTCCACCATAATTATGTTCCTTCTTGAAGAATTTGATTTTTTATTTAATTGCTAGAGATACCTAGTAAAAATCCGTAGATTAAATTACTTATTTGCAAATCTGTATAATTATAACAAATTGCAAATATTAAAAGCATAATAATAATAATCTTCTTTCCACCCAAAGTTTTGCTTCAGTTCTAAAGTTATCTGAATAAAATTTTGCAAAGATGTTATTTTTTAGTAGAAGTCCAGATTAGAAAACTTAACGGCTTAGTCTGGCCTCACACTAATTGTGGTTCTTAGTATTACCGGATTTCAGAGATGCAGTGCAGTTTACTTTTATTTAGAGTCGTTTAGTACGTCATTGCATTTCGCAAACCCTAACAGTGGCGCGTTGAAGCTAGTTCTGGGAACTTGCATATTAAATGCTTAAGGGTTTTATTTAACCCCTGGCACCTTGCATTTCATACAGAGATCCTCTGTGGTAAGACCTAGTTTCTGAGCGTGTATTGCCGTTAGGCAGTGTCCTGTTACTAGACCTACCAGCATCCCACAAATGATTGTGTCTATTGTTGGAGTTGACCTTAGGACCCCTGTGATACACATACGCCCCTGGTTTTTTGTATTCTAAATTATTTTAGTGTAGTATATCCTATATCCGAGGATACAGGCCCCAAGTGTTACCAAACATTCTTTGAGATGTTTAGAATGCAATTGTTGCCCTCCTTACCCTTACCTCCACATTGAGTTTCCAGTTAGGTGTGAAGCAGGATTTTTTACTTTTGGCGGGGTCCATCTGGGTATTTTATATTTCTTTGTAAAAAAAACTAGCACAGATTGATGCCCTCTTTTAGTGCGCGGTCCATAACCGAGCTGATGGATATTTCCCAGTGTCCCATATCGTCCGTATAGGCTGTTATTGTGGGTGCTTTCCCGTCGAATTTCCTTATGAGTTCGTCCAAAACCATGTTCAATAACAGAGACGACAGAACACCGTCTTGCGGAGTGCCCCATGTGTGCCTCCGTGGTCATGGAAGCTGGACCTCATTCAGCTTGAACTCTTCTACAGCTTAGTAGGTTTCGAATCCACGAGTTAACTGCTGCATTGTCCGAGTTAGATATTAGGCCTTTTCATTATAGCATCAGTAGACACGTTTTTGGGCACCACTGATGTGTTTTTAATCGCACTAATCTGAGTTCATTATTTAAATCTCCAGAAGTTTTTTAAACAATTTAAGCCGGAAAGAGGTGAGACTTATTGGTCTTTTAGATGCACGTAACCAATTTTCACTGATTGTGGTAGGAAGATGACACGACATTATCTGGTTTTTCCGTTTCCGAGACCTTATCAATACTGCCGTAGAAGGACCTCCACCCGTTTCGGTTCACCATTCTGAATTCATTATTAAATTGTCGCAGTATTGTTCTGTACTCGTCCTAAACTATTCCTTCATCAGCTTGTTTGGTCAGATTGAAGAAGAATTATGCCTTCATAATTTGTTTTCCTAGATCCATCACAGATTTCTCTTGGTTGCATACTGAGGCAATTACCAGAGAGCTTCCTAGACTTATCTTGATTATTTTCTTATATTTTTTCCAGTCGGTATATTAAGGGTTTCTGTAAGCCCCTTTAGGTATACTGCCTTCGAAGAGGGTGTTAAATCGTATATAGTTGTGGTTATAGAGAGATGGTTTTTCGAGGACCTTCTATACATTTATATTCCTACTGAAACTAATTGTTATACCCCGTGTCCATTGAGTACCAAGGGTATATTGACTTTGCGACAGCAGAAAATGTATGTAACACCCATAAGGAGGCCCCATAAAGTATATATATTCTGATCGTATGAACACACAGAGACTTCATTTTTTTTGCAAAGTGCTTGTATTAATTGTAGGCAGATCAAGTTTATTTTGGATTTTTTCCACGCACCCTCTGCCTCCACAAATCGATCAAAACCATTTTGAACACACCCAGCCACATGAGTGAAATTTGGTACAAAGTAAGAATATGTTTATCTGGATGTTGTGTGAATTTGGTACATATCGGATAATTAACATGGAAGTTATACACATTTCAAATACCAAAATTTGAGAGCGTCTCTATGGCGTACGGTTGCCTGCACTTCTAACCCCACACACGGCAACAATATTTTAGTGTTATTTCTTTGTCAGACTTGTAAATAGTGTGGCTCAGCTGTTAGAGTGTTGAACTTACGTGCTAGTGATCCGCGGTTCGATTCTTGAAACTATTTTTTTTTTTAAATCACAATATAAGTAAATATAATAAAATTTATAATTCTTAATTATTTTATGAAAATGTAATTATGTTAATAAATATAGGGGAGCGGAGATAACAAAGAACATTTTTTTTGAACCTCCATATTATTCATATGCCAAAAAATTGTTGAGTATTTTGTATACCGTTTTGGAGCTCGAGTTTTAGGCTTTCTTAGAACTTAAATTCGTTGTTAAAGAAAAAATACAAAAGAAGTTATAGCAATTATAAAAACATGTTTTAAAAATTTAATTTTTAAAGGTCTCTACAAATTAAAAACACAGTATGTAAATCGATACACAAATTTTGTTTTGAAAAATTTTAGTTACTGAAAGTATGCCACAAATAAATACAACATTACAAACCCACCTAAGTTATTTATTTATGGTACATGTGCACGAGAGATATTGCGAAGGATCTCAAGGTCCCCAAGGTTATCCAGAAACAGTCGGGTTAATTTCTGCAGAGAATGGATTTTCATCCCAACTCATTAGCGAGAAGGCTAAGAAATGCTCCAAGAAAGAGAAGACTTTAAAGGTACCATCCGCAGGACCTTCTAACTAATAGTTAGATATAGATATAATAATCGATATAGATACATCATAATATGATTAATTGTTATTAATTTTAGGGTTTTAGGAACACAAGTCAAATAATAAAATATACAAATTAAAAAAAAAATGCATTTTTAGTTGGTTATTGTTAAGAAGCTTAAAACATGTAGTATGGAACGCAGTACAGCAGTGTCTTTACTCAGTATTATATCGCCTAATTGTGTTTTTCGCTTATTTGCTTGTGTTGTAATTATTTGTAGCATTATTTCAGTAACTAAAAAAATTAGTTTTTTTTTT
>JBAMBR010002455.1:0-49668 GCA_037044475.1 Zaprionus obscuricornis | reverse complement strand
ATTAAAACATCAACAGATTGCCATCAAAACTTGAAGTTATAATTCAATGCAACAAGTCAACGAACACTTACCTATTGATATAAATGAATGAAATGAAAATATTTGAGAAATGAGAAATGAGGAATTATGTAAATTAGTGAAGGACACTTAAATCTTAATATTAAACTACATAATGAGAATTCAATACAAGGCAGAATTGTGTTCAGAGGAAAAGTGTGCTGTATGTTTCGAAATGAATTATTTAAAATCAAAATAAATTTAGTAAACAGCTGCTTAACATTGTCAAGTTCAATCTCTTAATCTGACTTCTTCTTGTCAGTGGCAGGTTAAATTTTTTATATAATGATAATTGGAGTAAAGATAACTATAGAAGAACACAGAAACTGTTCTTTATAGAATCTAAAATCAATTGACTCTAGTCCCCTCATAATTTAAAAAACTGGACAAATTTCGATCGCGGCATCCCAAGTGCAAGGTGGAAACCTATGGACTGGCTAGAAGAAACTCCTTAGCTGGCATTGCACAACGCCTTAATAAACAGACTTACAATGTGCATACCACACCAAAAACTACGTGGCTAAACACAGAAAGGGAAATTATTGGTTTGGAAAATTGTTATATCGAAGACCTTGGTATGGATATGAAAAACTTCTTTAAGCCCAATTTTAATCGACTTGAAAACGATATTCCATTTGCTTATGTCTTTCAACGTGTTAATTTAAACGATGATGGTAATCATCATCATCAAAGTGATACATTGACTCCTAATAATGCTAGAAATCAATACCAACCATTGCCTGTAAGATCCCTAGATAGAGAAGGAACAAATGGATGTCCACCTTTTCCAGGAGTTTTTGTCGCATACAGAATGAAGAAGTTACTCAACAATGAGAATGTACATCCGATTTGTTATAGCGAAGTCTTGCATAGAGTCAACACTAGCAGGCATAGCACCACGTTGACATCAAGCAAAGTTGCTAAAAGTAAAGAACGATCTAAAACTTTAAATGATAAAAATAATGCAAAGAATCCACTAGTAGTTCTACGTGGAAATAATCGCCCAAAGCCAAAGCTTAATTCGACAATTTCTAGAGAGGCAAGAACACTTCAAAACGATACAACTTTGCAGCCAAGTGAATGCTTTGCGAAAAGAACAAACTACAAGAAAGAGGAAAATGATAAAAATGAAAAAAACAAACCGTCATCGTTATCGATCATTAGAAGTAAATCCTTGAATAGTGCTAGGCAAAACAATGAGAAGAATAATATAGTCGTTGAGCCAAGTAGAAATTTTAGCTTGCGAAAATTTGATAATAAACCGATTAAAACCGACTATTATATGAAGATCATCAAGAGTCAAGCCTTAAATCATGTGAAATTAAGTCAAACAATTGCACAGATCACTACCAAAACTCAAAATAAACATTTAACTGTTAATCACTTAAAAAAGATTAATTTCCAGTCAGAAAATTTTTCTAACATGCTTTATATTCGTGTAGATATCGATAATTTGCAAGCTATTCTTACTACGAAGATGAAAGCGAGTGCTGTACCTAACCAATCGTATCAAATGAGGAATTCTTTAATAGGAAAGAAACTTATTGGACTGAGAAATTACAAAAAGCCTATAAGAAAGAATGTTGGAACGCTTATGAAAACAAGGAGTATTAAAGAGGAAAATAATAAACCTTTAAATCGGATACTATCCTATATGAATTTTGTGGGTAATACTGTTAAGCAAAATCCTTCAACACTCTCAGGTATATCATTGTTAAGCATTTCCACAATTTTAATGTTTCCTTTTTTAACCTTTTTCAATATAGAATGTGACAAAGTTGTGTATTTAGTGGAATACGAAGATATACGGCATTCACATGCAATAACGTTGCCTTTCCCGCGAATTGGTAAACGACTCGAGTTTGATCTGTCAAAGTTGTTATTAAAATATGAGCAAGTTTCTCCAAGAAATGGAACTTCAAAAATTGGGATTTGGCAAAAATATTTCATATGGATCCATGTCATGATAATAGTTATACTTACAATTTGCATATTATGGGATATGGCAAAATTTCCGCACATTACAAAATGGATTCAGAGGTTACATAACTTTTGTTACAATTGTCGTTCATTGACCAAATGGAAATTCATTTTTTTCTAAATTATTTTTTTATATGAGTTTATATATATATATATAGTTTTAATAAATCGGTATTAACACCATTAGAGTGTGCTCGACTGTGTGATACGTAGTCCCATACGAAGAAAATTTAAAATTACGTAGCATCTATGTTAATAATCTGATATGGACAACACATCGTCTACATTAGGACATATTACACGACAGGTTATACTTGTTCTGAAGTCGGATTGAGCCGTGTCGAAATTCTTTGTTTTATCCAGATAGCTATAAAACGGAATACACAATATGTAATATAAGATAATCTTTTGGCTCACATAGAAAAAAACATACAAATATACACGCATAGACACGTATTCTTTGAAGTCTTTCTACTAGAGCTCCAAACTATTTTCAGTAAATTCGCAAGGAGCAACAAGCTATCTTAGTAAATACACCAACCTGAAAATGTCTCTGCTAACTGTCTTTAAGTCAAAGCATATGATAACTTGAATACTGAAAAATTTTATTTTGTTTACAAATTTTCTTAATATTTTATAATAAAAACGAATACATTAATGTTAAAAATTTACAAATTTAAGAAGAAATATATATCAAGCGAAAAAATAACTTTTGTGATTAAGAATATTTTATTGGACACTTTTCAGTAGTCTTTATGCCTTTATACCCAAACAATTGCTTACTCTTATACACTTCAATGCTTGCCGGCATTATTGTTGTGTGCTGTTCCTGCTTCTCTAGATTCATGGTCGGTGTTTCATCGTTGTATGGTTGCTGTCCTACGACAAGATAAAACTTGGTCAGCTGTGGCAAGTGGCATGTGTCGTATTCAGCGCTGCTAATCGCTCTCTTCAGCTTGCTGTACACCGACAAAAATTTGTTTTCGGATTTTAACTTTGACTCTCTGGGTCGGCTTTGTCGTCGGCTCTGATGTCGGCTTTGGCTCTCTTGGTTTCTCGTGCTGTGCTTTAATACGTCTCGTTTTGTAGTTTAGTTTGGCAGTCGGGTTTATGTCTTCATTATAGGGTCGCGTTTGAAATTTATTTGAATGCCGGTCAGGCGGGCAGGCAGCTCTATAAATTAAACATAAATCAGTTGCACGGCAAATCATTTGATTTCATTTCGGGGACCCTTTAACAAAGCCTTCTCCTCTCTTCTCATTTGCTTCTTTATTCAACGGCATGGTCCCACAGCCTGGCTGCAATTACACAAAAGACGCGACTGTCACGTCACGTATTCAATGCATGAGCAACTCTGAATGTTAACCTCCGAAATTATTCGTAGCAATAAACAACAACAATGGAATGCGACAATTGGTTCAGAACGAAAACAAAATATGGACAAAAGAAGAATAGGCGAATACAAACGCACAGAGCCGTTGGGTACACCAGAGCGAGCGGTTAGCTTGACCAAAAATGACACAAAATTGATAAGCAAATAGCCATTTAATGGACTTGAACTGAATAGAAAAGTACTCGCAATGATAAGCCGTCAATGAGACTTCGTCCTTTCTACCCCCGCTCAACGTTAAACGTTCATCGTCCACTGCCACAGTACACCTCACTGTTCCCATGCTGCCCACCAAAACACATACACCCATACCCTTTTGGGAGCCAGAAGTTTTACGTTTTTAGCATTATGAAAATCGATTAGAAATTGAGCATTTCTACTCCCATGGCACGCACATCAATAAACACTAACACAAACAAACAAATACAAGCACACACTCGCATATGTATTTATCGACACATCGATATATTTTTTACGACACATTTTCAACTAAATTTACGAGTTGCCATGCGAAACTTTAAAAAGAAATTCGCGGATTCTTCATCGTTTGGCGGTGCCAAGGCTGAAGTTGTAGAGAAGGAAACAAAACGCACGTCTGGTCGTAAAAAATCCTGTATTGTTTCACATTCCTGAAGCTATGTGTTACACTAGCAACAAATATATATATATATATATATTTAAAAAAAAAGAAAAAAAAAACATTTTTAGTGATTTCTAAGCAGGTTAGGAAAGAAAATAATGAAAAATATGTATAGTACAGTAGAGCGTACTTAACAATGACTTTAGAGAGATAAGATTTTCCTTGCCAAGCTTTATAAATAAAACAAAGATAATTTCTATTTTTTTTGTATCATTTGAAGAATTTAAGACAAATAAAAATATAAAATGTTATTTACCTAATTAAAAATTCGCAGACTCATGCGACATTAACATAGCCTCTACCCTCTACTCTACATCTACTCAAAACAATCATCATTTAAAACGTTTTTCGACTTTCCAGTTCATGCTCGAATTTGGCGTAAGTGTACCTCAGGAAAACAGAAATAGAAATCTCGCTTATCACATTTTTAAGTTTTTTTTTTTTTATAGCTATTAATTCACAGCGGTTACATACAAGATTTAAATTCAGTATTACAAAAGCTTGCAATAAGATTATTATTGTTTTTTTGTGCTTTTTCTGGTGAAATATAGAAATATAACAGTTGAAGTCTTTAGCTTTGCGCTAGACAGCAAGAAAGACATACGGCAGAACTGGCCAAAACGACGGATCGGACCAATATATTAAATGGCTACCATAATAACAATCGAACAAAAACGTGTGTTTTTATTTGTTGTCCGACTGAAACTTACAGGATTTATAGGACTTACACGACCGCAGTTATTTAATTAATTTTAGTTTTATTTAGCTTACCCTTTAATTTTAATTATTTCCGATCATTTTTAAAATGATTTTTTTTTTTTAAATATTGCAATTTAGTTTATTAAAGAATTTGTAGCTTAAGCTCTACACTCGAGGTGCTCGTAGAAAAATTACTTATCTCTACCACATATCATGGAAGCAATCTCTGATTAAATGGTTTACAAGTACATTTGGAGCATTATATTTTCATATTTTCATAGATATAATATTGTTTCTGTTGATTTTGTTACTGTTGCTGATGCTGTTGCTATTGCTTTTATTGCTGATGGCGTTGACGTCAGAGTAAAATACGCAATAAAATCAAATCATGCTCAAAATTTTATGAATATTCATGACATTGAAAGCTCTTGAATTATTAACGAAGATTTTCGACTAGCAATTGCGCACTGAAAAAGCACTTGTCTAGTAGATAAACAAACATTTACATACATACATACACGCACACTCACACATAGACTAAAACTGTTCAATTATGAATTTTGACAATGTCCGCCTGCAAAAGGTGCAAAATAGGCAAAAAAAAAAACAAAATTGACAAGAGAATGAGAGATTATGTTCAACCCTTAAGTGGGTTGCCGTGGTTGTAAGTGTCATTGAAATGAGCTAAAAGTGCAGCATTCAGCCATCAAAAGTGAAAGCAAAAACAAAGGTGCAGATTAAACGTTAGAGATAAAGTCGGCTGGGAGCTGCGCCAATGCATTGATGCAAATGCTTTGAATGATTGTTTAAAACAATGGTGCAAGGAAACTATAGTTTTTACAAGAACATAGAACAACAGACTAAATAGAGAGAGTGCGAGTTCTAGTGAGAGACTGTGAGAGACAAAGAGACAGAGAGGTGACGTTATGTGGTCATGGATGTGCTTAGACAAACTTCTTTTTCTAATTCTATTTATCAAGTCCAACTAAGAAAGATTTATAGTAAGTACAATGCAAAATAAGCTTAATAAAAAAGTAATTTTTCAGTAGAATATATTTGAGATAATTTTGATTGAGTCACTTCTATAGGATCTGACCCACAAGAAAAAAGTCTAGATATCATCGACATCCCGTTGCTAAAAGTTTATTGATATTAATGATTTTTCATTATGAACGAAAACAAAATGCGATGTGAGAGAGTGTTCCAAAATCATTTTTTATACATTTTTTATAAATTTAAATATTTATTAATGTTGTATAAATTTATTTAATTATATATTAAATTATTTTGTATTATTATTTATTTATTTTTATAGCCTGGCACAGGGTATATTACTTTCGAACATGAATTTGTACCGCTTCTTATAACACGTCTATAGGGTATGGGATATGTCCAGAGCAAGTAAAAAAAATGTAGAAAAATATAGCTCAAAATTATAGGAAATTATCTAGATTATTTTACCCGAACCCATATTATGTCTAAAATATAATACAATAATATTTGTTAGAAATTGTGATTGGGGAAAGGTTTCAGGTTAAGTTTCTAACTGAACTAAATAATAATTATAAAATTATACGGCTTCATATCCTTTTAACTATTTACTATGATTTTTTTATGAAAAATTCTCTTTTAAGAGTATGAAAATAATCACCTTGCTTTCATCTTTTATATAAATATAAATTATTTATAAAATTAATTTAATTTGTATTTTGCATAATTTAAATCTCAAAATACTTTCATTTTAACTATTTTAAAATCTACGCCGCCTTAACAAATTGAAATTTCAACTTCGATTGTCGACTTGGCAACTGTTAGTGTTACTCGGTACTAGTGCATTTAAATAAGGGAGACGAGGTGTGAAAACGATTAAAGTTCACCCTATAAAAAAATGAAATCAAGGTAATCCGTTTCTTACAAGCTTAATAAGTAAACTTAATTTATGACTAATTCCTCATACGACTTTTTATGTCAGTTTTATGGTTTTATGGTATTCCAATATGATCAACAGTTTGACTGATATGTATAAATTAAACCAAAATTTATAACTTTCAACGTTTCAAGAGAATTACTTAACAAACAAATAGTTTTTCACCGATCCTTCCTTGGCAATCTTCTCATCTAATGGTATAATTAGAATTGGCAACTTTGGCCAAAAGTTATTTTACCCTTACGCTTACGCGCGACAACTTGCAACTTTGTGGTATATGTCACACCTCCATTTTAGCGATACAAAAAACTGAGCACAGATAAGATACCTCTGTGAGGATTTGTTCTATTTAATTTTAAATAGCATTCCAGTTTAACGAACCGATAATCTGAAATAGAAAAATAAGAATAATAATTTTTCTACAACAGAAAAATTGAACTACTTCCAGATTGAATATGAAAAATAGAAAATAAAGATAAAAATTGTATACAAAAAATATAGAATATTTGCTTATTAATGTTGTAATATGTTGACAATAGGGATTTTTTTGTTTTGTTATGTTGGTACACTCTTCCCTAACATCTGTCGTCGATTTTTGTGTAAAAAATAAAATTAGGTGCTCCGAAACACTTGAAATGTTGACAGTGGCATATGGTGAAACTGTTCTGAGTAAAAAAAATATTTACAAGTGGTACAAACTCTTCCAAGATGGCCGGGAAGATGCCAATGACGAGCCTCGCTCTGGACGCCCAAGCACGTCAACAACTGATGAAAACGTCCAAACAGTGAAGAAAATTGTTTTGGAAAATCGGCGAAACACTATCAGAGAAGTTGCTGAAGATGTCGGTATATCGATTGGCTCGTGCCATATCGAAACCAAAGCCCAATCGTCCCAATGGAAGAGCCCAGGTGAGCCAAGACCGAAAAAAGCAAAAAATTGCCCAGCACGTAAAACATCTTGTAACCTTTAAGCCTCTCACAACCAAACAAAAACAGGGGATTCAATTGAAACTTGGTACAGATGTTAGGGAAGAGTGTACCAACATAACAAAACAAAAAAAATCGATAATCGAAAATATGTTGCCGCGAAATTTTAACCTTACACCTTACTTTTTGAACACACCTCGTATGTATAACTTCCCATATGTGAAACGTGCAACTTGTTGAATCTGTTATTGCATCAAAATCAATAATCGTGCAACACACCGTGGATGTTCATCTATCTCCGGTTGTTATTCTCAATATCCAATGCGACTTGTATTGCTGATGATTGCGATTATTATGGAAACAGTGTTGGTAACACTTGCATTCTTTGATTAAATCAGGCGCTGGTTGTTGTCGTCGTCACCACCGCCGTTGCCATTGTTATTATATTAGGCTTTGTTTCAGTTACTGTTTTTACTATTGTTCTTCTTGTAGTCTGTTACTGGTTTCTCATTTTTATTTTCATCTTTTTGCGCCCGATTCCTACGTGATAATGTTAGAATTTTACTTTTGTTACAGTTGCTGCCAGACACTAGCAGTATATTGTTGCACTTGTTTCTCATATCTTTCGCATTTAATGCTATTTTCATTTCTGAATTATTTTTACCTTCGTTTTTTCAATATGTTTTTGTTGACAGCAAACAAACTGGATTTAATTAGACGAACAATTATTACCAAGATTTTGGAATTTTGGAAATTAAAATTGAACGCAGCAGTGGATGATATTTAAATGTCAAATATATTTACATATTTTCGTAGCATTCAATTTAAAATTTAAAAAAATTAAAAGAATATAAAATATCAAATAAAACACATAAAAAAAGAAAATACCATAGTAAATGTCATTCGCTGGAAATTGACGTTAATCCGCAAGTTTATTTTAATTATTTACAACTCATATTCAATATCCTCTTGTAAGAATATATTTACTTTTTTCGGCAGTTAATGACAAAGGAGGCGCGGTATGTATAAATATTCCTGAGCAGTATCACTCGCTTGTCTGTCTATTGCGAAATAGACTAAATTTTGCAGCAACTGGATGATAAAAAATTTAGCTGCAATTGTTCGCATAAAAATTAAAATCGTGTACAAAAATACTTTTTTTTCTTTCTTTAAATATGCCCAGAAAACATAAAGTATTTCATTTTTGTAATGACAAACATAGGTTTGCTCAGTTTGGTTGAAATAGGATCCAATTGAAGAGTATGAAATATTCGGCACACCGAAACTACATACATATATTTTCCTTTCAAAATATATATGTAAGGGATTCTTCTTTGATTTTTAGTCAATATGATTGTTTTTCCACGCATTTATTGCGCATTCGAAGCCTTATTTATTGTTGTGGTTGCCTTGTGGTTCATTTGAAATTTATTAAAAATCCAAAGCACATTTCCTTCTTACACGCTCGCTCATTTCATTTGTCTTCTCGCTCTTTCACTGAGACTTGCTCTATATGTCCTTTTCTGTTGCTGCCTTTGTCTCTGCGTTTTGCTCTAATCTGTCACGTAAATTTATAACGTTTTCGTTTTCTTGCTGAGCATGATGAACAGGCATTAGATTTATTTATTCCACAATATAAATGTACATTGTACATTGTATATTGTATATATGCCTTTTCCATTATGTGTCCCCAAAGTTGGATGGACAAAATAAAAGCCGCAAGAGAATTGGAAGTATACGAAGAAGAAGCAGGCAGCAACAAATAACAAACAACAAAGGTAGCTAGAATGGAACAACAAGATCAAACGAGGAAAGTATGAAGGGAGCGTGAGAATCAGGACAATGGAGAGAAGAGAAATAAACATGAGGACATCAACAGCAACAACAATAATGACAACAGCATATAGAGAACAAATGCAAGAGCAGCTGCGTCGTTTTGCGGTAATCGACGTTTAAGCATAATTAAGTAATAATTTGATTTGTTTTATTTTCAAGGCTTTTTGTTTTTTTTTTCGGTTGCTCAACTAGAACATTTTTTTTTGGCAATGATTTGTTAGCGGCATTGTCCTTCTTCGTTCTATACTCGGTCGAAACCAATGTCACATTCATCGTCACAGTCAGTCACCGCCTGTTACATGTTGGGTTGGAGGTAAACCCAAATTCGGGCAACGCTTTCGGTTTTCTGGCCAACATGGTGACAGGTCGTAGGAGCTTCGACGAGTGATTTGTAAATTTAAGTGCAATTTAAGCGAAGTCTGCGTTTTATCATGGCAAGTATTCCTATACCATTGTGAAGAAATCCAATGAACAACCGCTAATAATAAATTTGTGTAGCTAGATATATGTAGATATATGTACATACTCTTATAAAATGGGTAAAGCATCATAACTATGTATTTTTATTTATTTCCCTTATTACCTTTAAATGCCACACCATTAAAATAACTGGTTAAGTGCAACGCATGGAGATTGACGCTGAAACTTCAAGGCGTCTAAACCTTACAAAAAAATAAATCTAAAACAGCAGCAATGCCAAGAACCAACCACATGAATAGTGAGAAGTCTGACATTATATAATTAAAAGATTTCATACATTTTCCCGCTTTAACGTATACGAAAACTTAATTTTCGATGAATCGTTCCTATGATTACAATATGTTATGTTATAGTAATAATGTATATTGTCAGAAATATGAGAGTTTCTACTAAACGGAAATCAAGTAAGTTCTAAGCTCAAAAATTTACAAGTTTTTCTACGTGAAGAATGAATTTTCGATAGATCATTTCTATGCCAACTATATGATATACAGGTCCAAGATATTTATGAAACATTTAAAAGCTTAAATTCTAGGACTGAGTATTCGGTTGTTTATGCTGTTCAAAATATGTACAAATTAATATACCCCTGCAATAGTATTAGAATAATGACATATGGAACACTTAATACTCTTGCAAATGTCAGACAATAAGTTGTTTCTTAAAAAGTTCTTGACTTTCCAATAATTGAACAATTAACGATGAAAACTTCTCAAATAGTCCAGTTAAATACTTGGTGAAAAGTAATTTACCATTGAGAGAATATAAAAATACAAATAGATGAACTTTCCTTGAAGTTAATGTCTTTTATTTTATGTTTTGAATTCTAAAGAGTTGAGGATATATTAAATCCAATCTGCAAGTCAGGCACTGAAAGTTCAATATACTTCATTCAACCGTATTGCAAACACACTTAAAAATTAAATGTATGTTGTCTGTGTAACAACGTTAAAGCTTCATAAACAATTTTCATATGCTAAGCATGCCCGACATCAGTAACAATACATAACTTTGATTAAAAAATGTTCTTCATTCTCCTTGTTCTTTATGTACTTTATGTAGGAAATATGTCGAAAAAGGAAAATTCTCGCTGTTATGCCGAAGTTGTAATGCTCTTTTTTTAAGTTTAAGACAATGAATCGTTTCTAGCGATGGACAAACCGATTTCAACTAATGATTTTGAATAACGATTTGTCCCAATTTTTACGAACCTTTAGGTAAATGCGGTATACCTATTGTATTTTAGCTGAGAACTGCATTTATTATGCGCAGTGTACACATACTACATACACTGCCGCTCAACTGAATAGGTTCATGATCTCAGAGTTAGGAATTTATCTGTAATTCCTAAACCAGTTTTCCGATTTACATAATTTTTCTTTAATTCTTTAATTCATATTGTAATAAAATGCTGAAGAAATGATTATGGAAGAAATGCTGAAATTCCTACCTATTCAGTTGAACGGCAGTGTATATAGAAAAAGTGTTTATGGTTTCCTGTTTTCAACTCTGGTTTCAGTAGTTGCAGTACAGCAAGAGCTGATCTTTGTGGTAATTCTTTGAAGAAAGTCTTATCTTCCATTAAAAATGATTATGGAAAGCTGCAATCGAGCATGCAAGACTGTTGATATCACTCATTTCATCATATTCCATCATCCATAGATTCTGTAAGACGTAGGTCAATTGGAAGACCATACATTTATCATATACCCACTGATATCTCTATTAGTTGGACAAGCAGCGTTCTTTAAACAAATTTTCACTGTATGCGTTAGAATATTTTTACTACGGAAAAGAAACCTCTTTTATATTCAATATATTCTTACACGATTTGCGATTACGAGGCTTGCTACTCAAAATTCGATTTAAGCGTATTTTCAGATATTGGATATAGATATGTATGTGTTCTTAGATCAACATGTTCCTACATATGAAAATTTGGGAATACGAATATGAATACATAGTATATAGTAATCCTTATTATATAGTAATAGTATATATACATATATACAGTAATAGTATATATTTATATATATAAATATATATAAATAATATATGGTAATCCTTATTATCTCTAAATAAACTGATACAACACATAAAAACTTTGACACCATAAAGTATGTTACAGATTTTAGATACGCGTCAAGGGTCAAGTAGAACTAAATTTTCCGTTCTGTTTCTGTTCTTCTGCTCTTTACACCTTTTATTAAAGTCGGAAAATATTTTAGAGACAAATTGAATGATGTCTTGAATACTTTGTATGGAAAAGTTTTTGTTTTTAACAAACAAGTTTATAAAATCTTCGGTGATTTTCTTCTTTTGTGTTCCAGTAATTTCTTTAACACTATGAAAAATATGAAATTTGTAATAATAGATAGTATCATAATAATTATAGTAAGAATAATTATAATAATAATTATCGCATGATCTTGATTGTAAATTTGAGTTAAGCACAAATTATGAAAAATAAATATTAAATTTCAGCATGTGTTCACGTCAAGGCGAAAATGATTCAATTAAAGGAACAATTTGCATACGAATTTCTCTTGTAGCGACAGCAAAAACGACAAGAACATTAACAACAGCAACAACAACTACAACAAAAATAATAGCAATTATAACTGCAAGTAAATTGCATTAAAAAAGGTACAAAAATACGCGTGCGTAAGTAAAACATTAAACAAGTAAGAAAGTTATAGTCGTGTGTGCTCGACTATATAATACTCGGTGCCCAAAGTTATATTATATATTTATTTTGCTCGTGCTGCTCACTCGCCAATTTTAAGTTAATATAAAAAAAAAAATTTTAAAAAAAAAAAAATCGTATCGGGAATCGAACCGCGGACCTCATGCACGCGAGTTCAACCCTACTAACCACTGAGCCACGCTCTTCACAAATGTGAGAAACACTGTGTAAATGTTGCCGTCGTATGGGGTGAGAACAGCAAGCAAGCGTACGCCTCTCAACTTTTGAAATTTGAAATGTGTATAACTTCCATGTTTATTATCCGATCTGTTCCTGTTGTACACAACGTTCGGTAGATTCAACAGTTCAGTTTGCTTAAAATCGTTTTTATCGATTTGTGGAGGCGGAGGGGCGGCAAAAATCCAAAATAAACTTGATCTGCCTGCAAACACTACAAACACTATGCAAAAAAAATGAAGTGTTCAGAATATATATACTTCGCTACTGTAACTAACCCAATATACTCTTGGTACCCAATGGGCACCGAGTATAAGAAAGAAAAAATTAATTTAAAAGAAAAAAAAAAATAAAAAGCAAAACGAAATTCCAGCGAGTGTTAATTTAAGTTCATCAGGCGAGGGCAAGAGATGAGCTAAAGAATTGAAATTATTTTCAATAAAAATACAACAAACGACAGCGAAGTGAGAGACAGAGAGACTGAGAGATAGGAAAAGAAATGTTCAAACTGACATGAAGTTATTATCATTTAATACGGTTTTCGGCTATTTTCTATTACTTTCTTTCTAAATTATTTAATTCACATTTTGATTTCTATTAATTTTGCACTCTCCTTTGAATAATGTATTGCAAATGTTTTTAAAGTGTTAATATATTTTAACTAATTACAACAAATTTAGCTTGAATATTACAAGCTGCAAGTAAGAGCATTAACAATGCAACGTGGTAAACTAGAATTTCAATTGTGGCGCTTGTTGTTATTTCAGTTGTTGCTACTCGAATAATTTGCATGCGAATGGGCACCAATTCGTGTCTGGCCGTCAGCACGAACTATTGGTGTCGAGCAACAAAGGGCAAAGTGAGGAGGGCAATGGGCATCTCCAGGACGTCAAGAGTGGACTTACACACTCCTCCACACATTCCCTATCAGCATTTGCATCAGGATATTTCCATATGTCAGAATCCGTTTTGGTCCATTGCAAGACAGAAGAACGGCAAGTTGTTGTCACTTTTCACCTGCCACACGCGATGCTTTAATTCATTAAATGTTAACCACAAAGCGTTAATGCCACGCCCATCATTCTATAGTATAATACGATGCGCTGTGCAGTTCTGAGCAGTGATATGCTCTATTGAATTTAATTACTCAAGAGGCATAAGAATTCATACGATCCAAAATATATATGTATGTACATATATACAAAACTTTCATAACTTTTGACAGTACACGTAGTACAAGACATATGCTGTATTTATATATCTGATTAATCTATTGATTTAACTAAAACATCCTAGATCTCCCTGAATTAAAAAACAGAAATTATGTTGAATATAATAGCAGAGTTCAATGGAAATGTTATATTAAATATTAGCTATAAAAGTTACTTATTATTTGTATAATAGATTGTAAATAAATAAAAAGAGAAAACAAATTTTATATTTTTATTATTTAAAAATTGTATTTCAATTATATCTATTAAGAATAAATTTTTTAACGATCGATTATAATGTGATTATTAATTTTTAATTTTTGTACCCTTTACCCATTGAAAATGGGTAAAAAAGGAGGCGTGATATTATATACTTTATATCACGTCTGTTTGAATACAAAGAACTTCTAAACTATAGGAGCTAGAGACAATTTTATATGTAGGTTCCTGTATAGCGTACTATCTCGACCATTTATTTCAAACTTTTGATGCCCCATTTGCTAAATTTTGGACAAGTTTCCTTTCCCACAACTGAATAAACTCTCACGTGCATTCAATTATCTTTTATTGAAAATATTTTAAGTACATACTACAGACAAATTCATATTTGACTTTTTATTCTATATTGATATTGATTGCAGAATTAACAAATGTTACTAAATGATATTAAAGCTTAACTTTTACAATGTGCTCGAATTGTTTAATGTAATAGAATGCGTGGACTATTAAATGGGTTCAGATGAGAAGTAGTAGAAGTGAAGCATACAAATGTATGTATCTGTGGGTTGGGTGCATTTGATGTACTCTATTTCCCTGCATATACATATAGAATATAGCTGTGTATGTCTATATAACAAAGCTGCGAACGTGATTCGTCGTCTGGTTTCGATGCGCTTCGCATTTTTACATGTGCAGATGCAAATTCTGAGTAATATTTTTCCATCTATAGTTGCGTCCCTACATAATTTACACACACTGTGCATTGTAGAAGTAACAGTACAAACACACGGCATAGCAAATACTGAGGTTATAAAATCTTTCGTTTATGCCATTATGATTTTACTTTTTACTATATATTGACTGTATACTGCTGTATAATTATCTCTATCTCTTAAGAGGCGACTAAAAAAGGGATACCAATCCTTGAATGCTGAGGTTCAAATTATCAGTATCTTCTGTTCGCGGGAGTTATGATATCTTCAGTCTTGTCTTGAGTCGTGGCCCGAGTTTTTGAGAGAACTTTATTCTAAACATATATCTTGTAACGTAGGGAAAAGATAAATGGAATTCGGAACGACTGGGCGTCGCAGTCAGCGACAGTCAGCATTTCATAGGTGGTGTCATTGCGTACTCGAAGGTGGTCGGTATAATAAATCGAGCGGATAGGAAAGAGCCCGACAGAGAGCCTGGGATAGGCCTCCCTTCCAATCGAGGGCAGATCGAAAAATTGCTACTGGCAATTGCTACTAGTATAATGATGAATCCGATTGAAACAAATACATCATTTAAAATGATCCGCCGTAAGATTGTGCCAACACGACAGATGCTCATTTTAAACCAATAAGGGTTTTTAAACTACTATCTAATTAATAAAATTAAATGATAAGGTGGTCCGTTTGGGAATATATATATTTGGCAATTTAATAGACTTCTGTGAAGACACAATTTTCAACTGATCAGTTCGATTGAGATGCTGATAAATTTAATGATCTCTGCTAAAATACAAGTTTCTTACCAAATTAAATGTATTCTTGGAAAAATAAAAAAAAACGCGTAATATTCTAATGGTTGACATGCGATGCTTTTGCTTATTAACTTATCAGAATTACATATACATATAGTTATAAATGTATACTGTGAAAGAAATAACATTTACTTTGATATGGAGCAATGTTTCTTATGTCATTTCTTATGTTTCTGCGACTGCTACAATATATCCGCAACAATTCTGCCTTCGTTAGTGTCGTAAAGCATTGACTAGTCGCTCTTTTCAGTACGTCAAAGGTCACAAACTGTGTTAAAAAAAAAAAAAAAAAAAAAAAACTTAAATAACAGTGTGAAAAATGTGAAACAAGAGCTTTGGCTTACAGCGCATAAGAAAAGCGGGTGCAATAATTAAAACTGTTAACATAGTACAAAAGACTTCGACGAATACACACATATATGTATATATACATATATATATATATATATATATATATACATATATACATACAAATATACAGGGAGTGAATACATACTCATACGCCATGTTACACGTTTCAGCCATTGTTGGATGTTGTTGTTTCTTTTGCTGTTGCATGTTGTTGTTGTTGTTGCTGTTATTCAAACAAAAGCCAATGCATACAATGATAATACAGAGCCTGGATTTGGACAATGTGTCTGAGTCCGTCTGCTAGAGCGGATAAAAGCTTATTTACAAGGATTGTGTTAAAGCAGCTCGCGGCAATGCAGTACTAAATTTTTGTGGTCTTTTTTTCTCGAGTCTGCCTTACACTTTTTATACCCAGCACACATTGGAGAATGTGTGTATATAACTCGTGGAAGATTTTTCCATGGCCATTTGCTTATGTCAATCTGGACCCTCAACAGTTTTGAGAAAATGTTTGCTTATGTCCATCTGGAGCCACATAACATACAGTTTGGAGAGAATGTATTAATGTTAAATCAATGATACATTTGATAACTATATGTATATGTAATTCTGATAAGTTAATAAGCAAAAGCATCGCATGTCAACCATTAGAATATTACGCGTTTTTTTTTATTTTTCCAAGAATACATTTAATTTGGTAAGAAACTTGTATTTTAGCAGAGATCATTAAATTTATCAGCATCTCAATCGAACTGATCAGTTGAAAATTGTGTCTTCACAGAAGTCTATTAAATTGCCAAATATATATATTCCCAAACGGACCACCTTATCATTTAATTTTATTAATTAGATAGTAGTTTAAAAACCCTTATTGGTTTAAAATGAGCATCTGTCGTGTTGGCACAATCTTACGGCGGATCATTTTAAATGATGTATTTGTTTCAATCGGATTCATCATTATACTAGTAGCAATTGCCAGTAGCAATTTTTCGATCTGCCCTCGATTGGAAGGGAGGCCTATCCCAGGCTCTCTGTCGGGCTCTTTCCTATCCGCTCGATTTATTATACCGACCACCTTCGAGTACGCAATGACACCACCTATGAAATGCTGACTGTCGCTGACTGCGACGCCCAGTCGTTCCGAATTCCATTTATCTTTTCCCTACGTTACAAGATATATGTTTAGAATAAAGTTCTCTCAAAAACTCGGGCCACGACTCAAGACAAGACTGAAGATATCATAACTCCCGCGAACAGAAGATACTGATAATTTGAACCTCAGCATTCAAGGATTGGTATCCCTTTTTTAGTCGCCTCTTAAGAGATAGAGATAATTATACAGCAGTATACAGTCAATATATAGTAAAAAGTAAAATCATAATGGCATAAACGAAAGATTTTATAACCTCAGTATTTGCTATGCCGTGTGTTTGTACTGTTACTTCTACAATGCACAGTGTGTGTAAATTATGTAGGGACGCAACTATAGATGGAAAAATATTACTCAGAATTTGCATCTGCACATGTAAAAATGCGAAGCGCATCGAAACCAGACGACGAATCACGTTCGCAGCTTTGTTATATAGACATACACAGCTATATTCTATATGTATATGCAGGGAAATAGAGTACATCAAATGCACCCAACCCACAGATACATACATTTGTATGCTTCTGCAAGAAGATGCCTAAGCTTAAGTGCCATTAGGCACTGAAGCTGAAGGTTCCACCGAGTGTTGCCAGCGTATGTTGTGTGTTTTAGTTATGTTGTGTGTGCATCGACTACTGCTGTTGCTGTTACTGCTACTACTGATGTTCAGCATGCTTCAAACGGAGCATAACTCATATTTAAAGAGTTGGCGGGCAAGTCCCAAAAATCGAATCCTGCTCTCTTTCGCTTAAACATATGTCATTTGCCTGCAGCTGCTGCAGCTGTCACCATGGGCTAAATCTTGCCGTCGCTCTGGGAATTCAACGGTAAAATGCTTAAGTGCCTCATAGCCTAGGCTTTGAATACTTTGATTGTCGTTGATACAAGGGAAACAAATACATATTGATAACACTTCTACTACTTCTCATCTGAACCCATTTAATAGTCCACGCATTCTATTACATTAAACAATTCGAGCACATTGTAAAAGTTAAGCTTTAATATCATTTAGTAACATTTGTTAATTCTGCAATCAATATCAATATAGAATAAAAAGTCAAATATGAATTTGTCTGTAGTATGTACTTAAAATATTTTCAATAAAAGATAATTGAATGCACGTGAGAGTTTATTCAGTTGTGGGAAAGGAAACTTGTCCAAAATTTAGCAAATGGGGCATCAAAAGTTTGAAATAAATGGTCGAGATAGTACGCTATACAGGAACCTACATATAAAATTGTCTCTAGCTCCTATAGTTTAGAAGTTCTTTGTATTCAAACAGACGTGATATAAAGTATATAATATCACGCCTCCTTTTTTACCCATTTTCAATGGGTAAAGGGTACAAAAATTAAAAATTAATAATCACATTATAATCGATCGTTAAAAAATTTATTCTTAATAGATATAATTGAAATACAATTTTTAAATAATAAAAATATAAAATTTGTTTTCTCTTTTTATTTATTTACAATCTATTATACAAATAATAAGTAACTTTTATAGCTAATATTTAATATAACATTTCCATTGAACTCTGCTATTATATTCAACATAATTTCTGTTTTTTAATTCAGGGAGATCTAGGATGTTTTAGTTAAATCAATAGATTAATCAGATATATAAATACAGCATATGTCTTGTACTACGTGTACTGTCAAAAGTTATGAAAGTTTTGTATATATGTACATACATATATATTTTGGATCGTATGAATTCTTATGCCTCTTGAGTAATTAAATTCAATAGAGCATATCACTGCTCAGAACTGCACAGCGCATCGTATTATACTATAGAATGATGGGCGTGGCATTAACGCTTTGTGGTTAACATTTTTGTGGCAAAATGAATTTAAAACGCGCATCGCGTGTGGCAGGTGAAAAGTGACAACAACAAATTGCCGTTCTTCTGTCTTGCAATGGACCAAAACGGATTCTGACATATGGAAATATCCTGATGCAAATGCTGATAGGGAATGTGTGGAGGAGTGTGTAAGTCCACTCTTGACGTCCTGGAGATGCCCATTGCCCTCCTCACTTTGCCCTTTGTTGCTCGACACCAATAGTTCGTGCTGACGGCCAGACACGAATTGGTGCCCATTCGCATGCAAATTATTCGAGTAGCAACAACTGAAATAACAACAAGCGCCACAATTGAAATTCTAGTTTACCACGTTGCATTGTTAATGCTCTTACTTGCAGCTTGTAATATTCAAGCTAAATTTGTTGTAATTAGTTAAAATATATTAACACTTTAAAAACATTTGCAATACATTATTCAAAGGAGAGTGCAAAATTAATAGAAATCAAAATGTGAATTAAATAATTTAGAAAGAAAGTAATAGAAAATAGCCGAAAACCGTATTAAATGATAATAACTTCATGTCAGTTTGAACATTTCTTTTCCTATCTCTCAGTCTCTCTGTCTCTCACTTCGCTGTCGTTTGTTGTATTTTTATTGAAAATAATTTCAATTCTTTAGCTCATCTCTTTGCCCCTCGCCTGATGAACTTAAATTAACACTCGCTGGAATTTCGTTTTGCTTTTTATTTTTTTTTTTCTTTTAAATTAATTTTTTCTTTCTTATACTCGGTGCCCATTGGGTACCAAGAGTATATTGGGTTAGTTACAGTAGCGAAGTATATATATTCTGACTCAGGATCAACAGCCGAGTCGATTAAAGCATGTCCTTCTGTCCGTCTCTTCGTCTGACCGTCTGTCCGTCTGTCCGTCTGTACGTCCGTATGAACACACAGATCTCGGAGACTATAAGACTAGAGACATTTTTTTTGCAAAGTGCTTGTAGTATTTGCAGGCAGATCAAGTTTATTTTGGATTTTTGCCACGCCCCCCTCCGCCTCCACAAATCGATAAAAACACACCTAGCTATATGTTTATTCTGACGTTGTGTACAAATTTGGTATAGATCGGATAATAAACATGGAAGTTATACACATTTACTCAGTGTTTTTCACCCTTGTAAAGAGTGTGGCTCAATGGTTAGAGGTTTTTTTTTAATTTTTATACTCGGTGCCCATTGGGTACCAAGAGTATATTGGGTTAGTGACAAGAGCAAATGTATGTAAGACCCATAAGGAGCCGTGGCCGACCCCATAAAGTATATATATTCTGACTCAGGATCAACAGCCGAGTCGATTGGAGCATGTCCGTCTGTCCGTCTGTACGTCCGTATGAACACACAGATCTCGGAGACTATAAGAGATAGAGACTTTTTTTTGCGGTGTTTGTATTAGTTGCAGGCAGATCAAGTTTATTTTAGATTTTTGCCACGCCCCCTCCGCCTCCACAAATCGATAAAAACGATTTTAAGCAAACCCAGACAAGCTACAGCACTGAATTTTGGAATATGTTTATCTGAACGTTGTGTACAAATTTGGTACAGATCGGATAATAAACATGGAAGTTATACACATTTCAAATTTCAAAAGTTGAGAGGCGTACGCTTGCTTGCTGTTCTCACCCCATACGACGGCAACATTTACACAGTGTTTCTCACATTTGTGAAGAGCGTGGCTCAGTGGTTGTAGGGTTGAACTCGCGTGCATGAGGTCCGCGGTTCGATTCCCGATACGATTTTTTTTTTTTTAAAATTTTTTTTTTTATATTAACTTAAAATTGGCGAGTGAGCAGCACGAGCAAAATAAATATATAATATAACTTTGGGCACCGAGTATTATATAGTCGAGCACACACGACTATAACTTTCTTACTTGTTTAATGTTTTACTTACGCACGCGTATTTTTGTACCTTTTTTAATGCAATTTACTTGCAGTTATAATTGCTATTATTTTTGTTGTAGTTGTTGTTGCTGTTGTTAATGTTCTTGTCGTTTTTGCTGTCGCTACAAGAGAAATTCGTATGCAAATTGTTCCTTTAATTGAATCATTTTCGCCTTGACGTGAACACATGCTGAAATTTAATATTTATTTTTCATAATTTGTGCTTAACTCAAATTTACAATCAAGATCATGCGATAATTATTATTATAATTATTCTTACTATAATTATTATGATACTATCTATTATTACAAATTTCATATTTTTCATAGTGTTAAAGAAATTACTGGAACACAAAAGAAGAAAATCACCGAAGATTTTATAAACTTGTTTGTTAAAAACAAAAACTTTTCCATACAAAGTATTCAAGACATCATTCAATTTGTCTCTAAAATATTTTCCGACTTTAATAAAAGGTGTAAAGAGCAGAAGAACAGAAACAGAACGGAAAATTTAGTTCTACTTGACCCTTGACGCGTATCTAAAATCTGTAACATACTTTATGGTGTCAAAGTTTTTATGTGTTGTATCAGTTTATTTAGAGATAATAAGGATTACCATATATTATTTATATATATTTATATATATAAATATATACTATTACTGTATATATGTATATATACTATTACTATATAATAAGGATTACTATATACTATGTATTCATATTCGTATTCCCAAATTTTCATATGTAGGAACATGTTGATCTAAGAACACATACATATCTATATCCAATATCTGAAAATACGCTTAAATCGAATTTTGAGTAGCAAGCCTCGTAATCGCAAATCGTGTAAGAATATATTGAATATAAAAGAGGTTTCTTTTCCGTAGTAAAAATATTCTAACGCATACAGTGAAAATTTGTTTAAAGAACGCTGCTTGTCCAACTAATAGAGATATCAGTGGGTATATGATAAATGTATGGTCTTCCAATTGACCTACGTCTTACAGAATCTATGGATGATGGAATATGATGAAATGAGTGATATCAACAGTCTTGCATGCTCGATTGCAGCTTTCCATAATCATTTTTAATGGAAGATAAGACTTTCTTCAAAGAATTACCACAAAGATCAGCTCTTGCTGTACTGCAACTACTGAAACCAGAGTTGAAAACAGGAAACCATAAACACTTTTTCTATATACACTGCCGTTCAACTGAATAGGTAGGAATTTCAGCATTTCTTCCATAATCATTTCTTCAGCATTTTATTACAATATGAATTAAAGAATTAAAGAAAAATTATGTAAATCGGAAAACTGGTTTAGGAATTACAGATAAATTCCTAACTCTGAGATCATGAACCTATTCAGTTGAGCGGCAGTGTATGTAGTATGTGTACACTGCGCATAATAAATGCAGTTCTCAGCTAAAATACAATAGGTATACCGCATTTACCTAAAGGTTCGTAAAAATTGGGACAAATCGTTATTCAAAATCATTAGTTGAAATCGGTTTGTCCATCGCTAGAAACGATTCATTGTCTTAAACTTAAAAAAAGAGCATTACAACTTCGGCATAACAGCGAGAATTTTCCTTTTTCGACATATTTCCTACATAAAGTACATAAAGAACAAGGAGAATGAAGAACATTTTTTAATCAAAGTTATGTATTGTTACTGATGTCGGGCATGCTTAGCATATGAAAATTGTTTATGAAGCTTTAACGTTGTTACACAGACAACATACATTTAATTTTTAAGTGTGTTTGCAATACGGTTGAATGAAGTATATTGAACTTTCAGTGCCTGACTTGCAGATTGGATTTAATATATCCTCAACTCTTTAGAATTCAAAACATAAAATAAAAGACATTAACTTCAAGGAAAGTTCATCTATTTGTATTTTTATATTCTCTCAATGGTAAATTACTTTTCACCAAGTATTTAACTGGACTATTTGAGAAGTTTTCATCGTTAATTGTTCAATTATTGGAAAGTCAAGAACTTTTTAAGAAACAACTTATTGTCTGACATTTGCAAGAGTATTAAGTGTTCCATATGTCATTATTCTAATACTATTGCAGGGGTATATTAATTTGTACATATTTTGAACAGCATAAACAACCGAATACTCAGTCCTAGAATTTAAGCTTTTAAATGTTTCATAAATATCTTGGACCTGTATATCATATAGTTGGCATAGAAATGATCTATCGAAAATTCATTCTTCACGTAGAAAAACTTGTAAATTTTTGAGCTTAGAACTTACTTGATTTCCGTTTAGTAGAAACTCTCATATTTCTGACAATATACATTATTACTATAACATAACATATTGTAATCATAGGAACGATTCATCGAAAATTAAGTTTTCGTATACGTTAAAGCGGGAAAATGTATGAAATCTTTTAATTATATAATGTCAGACTTCTCACTATTCATGTGGTTGGTTCTTGGCATTGCTGCTGTTTTAGATTTATTTTTTTGTAAGGTTTAGACGCCTTGAAGTTTCAGCGTCAATCTCCATGCGTTGCACTTAACCAGTTATTTTAATGGTGTGGCATTTAAAGGTAATAAGGGAAATAAATAAAAATACATAGTTATGATGCTTTACCCATTTTATAAGAGTATGTACATATATCTACATATATCTAGCTACACAAATTTATTATTAGCGGTTGTTCATTGGATTTCTTCACAATGGTATAGGAATACTTGCCATGATAAAACGCAGACTTCGCTTAAATTGCACTTAAATTTACAAATCACTCGTCGAAGCTCCTACGACCTGTCACCATGTTGGCCAGAAAACCGAAAGCGTTGCCCGAATTTGGGTTTACCTCCAACCCAACATGTAACAGGCGACTGACTGTGACGATGAATGTGACATTGGTTTCGACCGAGTATAGAACGAAGAAGGACAATGCCGCTAACAAATCATTGCCAAAAAAAAATGTTCTAGTTGAGCAACCGAAAAAAAAAACAAAAAGCCTTGAAAATAAAACAAATCAAATTATTACTTAATTATGCTTAAACGTCGATTACCGCAAAACGACGCAGCTGCTCTTGCATTTGTTCTCTATATGCTGTTGTCATTATTGTTGTTGCTGTTGATGTCCTCATGTTGATTTCATTATAAAATAAAAAAAAAATATTTGTAACCTGTCTAAATTGGTCACGTCGCTGTGCACAGGTATAAAGCGGATATTGTAAAAGTAAATTGATTTTCAATTTCTCTTGTGCTTTCCCTTTTATCTTCTCTCCATTGTCCTGATTCTCACGCTTCCTTCATACTTTCCTCGTTTGATCTTGTTGTTCCATTCTAGCTACCTTTGTTGTTTGTTATTTGTTGCTGCCTGCTTCTTCTTCGTATACTTCCAATTCTCTTGCGGCTTTTATTTTGTCCATCCAACTTTGGGGACACATAATGGAAAAGGCATATATACAATATACAATGTACAATGTACATTTATATTGTGGAATAAATAAATCTAATGCCTGTTCATCATGCTCAGCAAGAAAACGAAAACGTTATAAATTTACGTGACAGATTAGAGCAAAACGCAGAGACAAAGGCAGCAACAGAAAAGGACATATAGAGCAAGTCTCAGTGAAAGAGCGAGAAGACAAATGAAATGAGCGAGCGTGTAAGAAGGAAATGTGCTTTGGATTTTTAATAAATTTCAAATGAACCACAAGGCAACCACAACAATAAATAAGGCTTCGAATGCGCAATAAATGCGTGGAAAAACAATCATATTGACTAAAAATCAAAGAAGAATCCCTTACATATATATTCCTTGAAAGGAAAATATATGTATGTAGTTTCGGTGTGCCGAATATTTCATACTCTTCAATTGGATCCTATTTCAACCAAACTGAGCAAACCTATGTTTGTCATTACAAAAATGAAATACTTTATGTTTTCTGGGCATATTTAAAGAAAGAAAAAAAAGTATTTTTGTACACGATTTTAATTTTTATGCGAACAATTGCAGCTAAATTTTTTATCATCCAGTTGCTGCAAAATTTAGTCTATTTCGCAATAGACAGACAAGCGAGTGATACTGCTCAGGAATATTTATACATACCGCGCCTCCTTTGTCATTAACTGCCGAAAAAAGTAAATATATTCTTACAAGAGGATATTGAATATGAGTTGTAAATAATTAAAATAAACTTGCGGATTAACGTCAATTTCCAGCGAATGACATTTACTATGGTATTTTCTTTTTTTATGTGTTTTATTTGATATTTTATATTCTTTTAATTTTTTTAAATTTTAAATTGAATGCTACGAAAATATGTAAATATATTTGACATTTAAATATCATCCACTGCTGCGTTCAATTTTAATTTCCAAAATTCCAAAATCTTGGTAATAATTGTTCGTCTAATTAAATCCAGTTTGTTTGCTGTCAACAAAAACATATTGAAAAAACGAAGGTAAAAATAATTCAGAAATGAAAATAGCATTAAATGCGAAAGATATGAGAAACAAGTGCAACAATATACTGCTAGTGTCTGGCAGCAACTGTAACAAAAGTAAAATTCTAACATTATCACGTAGGAATCGGGCGCAAAAAGATGAAAATAAAAATGAGAAACCAGTAACAGACTACAAGAAGAACAATAGTAAAAACAGTAACTGAAACAAAGCCTAATATAATAACAATGGCAACGGCGGTGGTGACGACGACAACAACCAGCGCCTGATTTAATCAAAGAATGCAAGTGTTACCAACACTGTTTCCATAATAATCGCAATCATCAGCAATACAAGTCGCATTGGATATTGAGAATAACAACCGGAGATAGATGAACATCCACGGTGTGTTGCACGATTATTGATTTTGATGCAATAACAGATTCAACAAGTTGCACGTTTCACATATGGGAAGTTATACATACGAGGTGTGTTCAAAAAGTAAGGTGTAAGGTTAAAATTTCGCGGGCAACATATTTTCGATTATCGATTTTTTTTGTTTTGTTATGTTGGTACACTCTTCCCTAACATCTGTACCAAGTTTCAATTGAATCCCCTTTTTTGTTTGGTTGTGAGAGGCGTAAAGGTTACAAGTTGTTTTGCGTGCTCGGCGATTTTTTGATTTTTTCGGTCTCGGCTCACCTCGGCTCTTCCATTGGGAAGATTGGGCTTTGGTTTCGATATCATAATCATATACCTATGATTCGTCACCAGTTATGACCCTTTTAAGGAAATCTGGGTCGTCGTTGACGTCATTCAACAGCTCTTGAGCGATGCTCATGCTACGGTTCTTTATTTCGGAACAAACTTCGCTGACACACGACTCATGCTCAAAACGTTTGAAAAAATTTCATGCCACGAACCAAGCGATAAACCGACATCTTCAGCAACTTCTCTGATAGTCATTCGACGATTTTCCAAAACAATTTTCTTCACTGCTTGAACGTTTTCATCAGTTGTTGACGTGCTTGGGCCTCCAGAGCGAGGCTCGTCATTGGCATCTTCCCGGCCATCTTGGAAGAGTTTGTACCACTTGTAAAAATTTTTTTTACTCAGAACAGTTTCACCGTATGCCACTATCAACATTTCAAGTGTTTCGGAGCACTTAATTTTATTTTTTACACAAAATTTGATGCAAATCCTTTGATGCATATTTTTCGATAGCAAAAAATCGCCGAGCACGCAAAACAACTTGTAAACTTTACGCATCTCATAACCAAACAAAAAAGAGGATTTATTTGAAACTTGGTACAGATGTTAGGGAAGAGTGTACCAACATAACAAAACAAAAAAATCCTATTGTCAACATATTACAACATTAATAAGCAAATATTCTATATTTTTTGTATACAATTTTTATCTTTATTTTCTATTTTTCATATTCAATCTGGAAGTAGTTCAATTTTTCTGTTGTAGAAAAATTATTATTCTTATTTTTCTATTTCAGATTATCGGTTCGTTAAACTGGAATGCTATTTAAAATTAAATAGAACAAATCCTCACAGAGGTATCTTATCTGTGCTCAGTTTTTTGTATCGCTAAAATGGAGGTGTGACATATACCACAAAGTTGCAAGTTGTCGCGCGTAAGCGTAAGGGTAAAATAACTTTTGGCCAAAGTTGCCAATTCTAATTATACCATTAGATGAGAAGATTGCCAAGGAAGGATCGGTGAAAAACTATTTGTTTGTTAAGTAATTCTCTTGAAACGTTGAAAGTTATAAATTTTGGTTTAATTTATACATATCAGTCAAACTGTTGATCATATTGGAATACCATAAAACCATAAAACTGACATAAAAAGTCGTATGAGGAATTAGTCATAAATTAAGTTTACTTATTAAGCTTGTAAGAAACGGATTACCTTGATTTCATTTTTTTATAGGGTGAACTTTAATCGTTTTCACACCTCGTCTCCCTTATTTAAATGCACTAGTACCGAGTAACACTAACAGTTGCCAAGTCGACAATCGAAGTTGAAATTTCAATTTGTTAAGGCGGCGTAGATTTTAAAATAGTTAAAATGAAAGTATTTTGAGATTTAAATTATGCAAAATACAAATTAAATTAATTTTATAAATAATTTATATTTATATAAAAGATGAAAGCAAGGTGATTATTTTCATACTCTTAAAAGAGAATTTTTCATAAAAAAATCATAGTAAATAGTTAAAAGGATATGAAGCCGTATAATTTTATAATTATTATTTAGTTCAGTTAGAAACTTAACCTGAAACCTTTCCCCAATCACAATTTCTAACAAATATTATTGTATTATATTTTAGACATAATATGGGTTCGGGTAAAATAATCTAGATAATTTCCTATAATTTTGAGCTATATTTTTCTACATTTTTTTTACTTGCTCTGGACATAACCCATACCCTATAGACGTGTTATAAGAAGCGGTACAAATTCATGTTCGAAAGTAATATACCCTGTGCCAGGCTATAAAAATAAATAAATAATAATACAAAATAATTTAATATATAATTAAATAAATTTATACAACATTAATAAATATTTAAATTTATAAAAAATGTATAAAAAATGATTTTGGAACACTCTCTCACATCGCATTTTGTTTTCGTTCATAATGAAAAATCATTAATATCAATAAACTTTTAGCAACGGGATGTCGATGATATCTAGACTTTTTTCTTGTGGGTCAGATCCTATAGAAGTGACTCAATCAAAATTATCTCAAATATATTCTACTGAAAAATTACTTTTTTATTAAGCTTATTTTGCATTGTACTTACTATAAATCTTTCTTAGTTGGACTTGATAAATAGAATTAGAAAAAGAAGTTTGTCTAAGCACATCCATGACCACATAACGTCACCTCTCTGTCTCTTTGTCTCTCACAGTCTCTCACTAGAACTCGCACTCTCTATTTAGTCTGTTGTTCTATGTTCTTGTAAAAACTATAGTTTCCTTGCACCATTGTTTTAAACAATAGATGACATGAACTCAGAGTCAGCTTCGCTTTACATTTCAAATGCAGCAGACAATGTCCGGAAGATGTTTTGCTGTGCAACACACACACACATACACAAAGTAATGGGCACAGTAATAGGTGAGGCAAAGACGAATTTACCCTCTTAATTAAGCATTCAAAGCATTTGCATCAATGCATTGGCGCAGCTCCCAGCCGACTTTATCTCTAACGTTTAATCTGCACCTTTGTTTTTGCTTTCACTTTTGATGGCTGAATGCTGCACTTTTAGCTCATTTCAATGACACTTACAACCACGGCAACCCACTTAAGGGTTGAACATAATCTCTCATTCTCTTGTCAATTTTGTTTTTTTTTTTGCCTATTTTGCACCTTTTGCAGGCGGACATTGTCAAAATTCATAATTGAACAGTTTTAGTCTATGTGTGAGTGTGCGTGTATGTATGTATGTAAATGTTTGTTTATCTACTAGACAAGTGCTTTTTCAGTGCGCAATTGCTAGTCGAAAATCTTCGTTAATAATTCAAGAGCTTTCAATGTCATGAATATTCATAAAATTTTGAGCATGATTTGATTTTATTGCGTATTTTACTCTGACGTCAACGCCATCAGCAATAAAAGCAATAGCAACAGCATCAGCAACAGTAACAAAATCAACAGAAACAATAATATATCTATGAAAATATGAAAATATAATGCTCCAAATGTACTTGTAAACCATTTAATCAGAGATTGCTTCCATGATATGTGGTAGAGATAAGTAATTTTTCTACGAGCACCTCGAGTGTAGAGCTTAAGCTACAAATTCTTTAATAAACTAAATTGCAATATTTAAAAAAAAAAATCATTTTAAAAATGATCGGAAATAATTAAAATTAAAGGGTAAGCTAAATAAAACTAAAATTAATTAAATAACTGCGGTCGTGTAAGTCCTATAAATCCTGTAAGTTTCAGTCGGACAACAAATAAAAACACACGTTTTTGTTCGATTGTTATTATGGTAGCCATTTAATATATTGGTCCGATCCGTCGTTTTGGCCAGTTCTGCCGTATGTCTTTCTTGCTGTCTAGCGCAAAGCTAAAGACTTCAACTGTTATATTTCTATATTTCACCAGAAAAAGCACAAAAAAACAATAATAATCTTATTGCAAGCTTTTGTAATACTGAATTTAAATCTTGTATGTAACCGCTGTGAATTAATAGCTAAAAAAAAAAAAACTTAAAAATGTGATAAGCGAGATTTCTATTTCTGTTTTCCTGAGGTACACTTACGCCAAATTCGAGCATGAACTGGAAAGTCGAAAAACGTTTTAAATGATGATTGTTTTGAGTAGATGTAGAGTAGAGGGTAGAGGCTATGTTAATGTCGCATGAGTCTGCGAATTTTTAATTAGGTAAATAACATTTTATATTTTTATTTGTCTTAAATTCTTCAAATGATACAAAAAAAATAGAAATTATCTTTGTTTTATTTATAAAGCTTGGCAAGGAAAATCTTATCTCTCTAAAGTCATTGTTAAGTACGCTCTACTGTACTATACATATTTTTCATTATTTTCTTTCCTAACCTGCTTAGAAATCACTAAAAATGTTTTTTTTTTCTTTTTTTTTAAATATATATATATATATATTTGTTGCTAGTGTAACACATAGCTTCAGGAATGTGAAACAATACAGGATTTTTTACGACCAGACGTGCGTTTTGTTTCCTTCTCTACAACTTCAGCCTTGGCACCGCCAAACGATGAAGAATCCGCGAATTTCTTTTTAAAGTTTCGCATGGCAACTCGTAAATTTAGTTGAAAATGTGTCGTAAAAAATATATCGATGTGTCGATAAATACATATGCGAGTGTGTGCTTGTATTTGTTTGTTTGTGTTAGTGTTTATTGATGTGCGTGCCATGGGAGTAGAAATGCTCAATTTCTAATCGATTTTCATAATGCTAAAAACGTAAAACTTCTGGCTCCCAAAAGGGTATGGGTGTATGTGTTTTGGTGGGCAGCATGGGAACAGTGAGGTGTACTGTGGCAGTGGACGATGAACGTTTAACGTTGATCGGGGGTAGAAAGGACGAAGTCTCATTGACGGCTTATCATTGCGAGTACTTTTCTATTCAGTTCAAGTCCATTAAATGGCTATTTGCTTATCAATTTTGTGTCATTTTTGGTCAAGCTAACCGCTCGCTCTGGTGTACCCAACGGCTCTGTGCGTTTGTATTCGCCTATTCTTCTTTTGTCCATATTTTGTTTTCGTTCTGAACCAATTGTCGCATTCCATTGTTGTTGTTTATTGCTACGAATAATTTCGGAGGTTAACATTCAGAGTTGCTCATGCATTGAATACGTGACGTGACAGTCGCGTCTTTTGTGTAATTGCAGCCAGGCTGTGGGACCATGCCGTTGAATAAAGAAGCAAATGAGAAGAGAGGAGAAGGCTTTGTTAAAGGGTCCCCGAAATGAAATCAAATGATTTGCCGTGCAACTGATTTATGTTTAATTTATAGAGCTGCCTGCCCGCCTGACCGGCATTCAAATAAATTTCAAACGCGACCCTATAATGAAGACATAAACCCGACTGCCAAACTAAACTACAAAACGAGACGTATTAAAGCACAGCACAAGAAACCAAGAGAGCCAAAGCCGACATCAGAGCCGACGACAAAGCCGACCCAGAGAGTCAAAGTTAAAATCCGAAAACAAATTTTTGTCGGTGTACAGCAAGCTGAAGAGAGCGATTAGCAGCGCTGAATACGACACATGCCACTTGCCACAGCTGACCAAGTTTTATCTTGTCGTAGGACAGCAACCATACAACGATGAAACACCGACCATGAATCTAGAGAAGCAGGAACAGCACACAACAATAATGCCGGCAAGCATTGAAGTGTATAAGAGTAAGCAATTGTTTGGGTATAAAGGCATAAAGACTACTGTAAAGTGTCGAATAAAATATTCTTAATCACAAAAGTTTTTTTTTCGCTTGATATATATTTCTTCTTAAATTTGTAAATTTTTAACATTAATGTATTCGTTTTTATTATAAAATATTAAGAAAATTTGTAAACAAAATAAAATTTTTCAGTATTCAAGTTATCATATGCTTTGACTTAAAGACAGTTAGCAGAGACATTTTCAGGTTGGTGTATTTACTAAGATAGCTTGTTGCTCCTTGCGAATTTACTGAAAATAGTTTGGAGCTCTAGTAGAAAGACTTCAAAGAATACGTGTCTATGCGTGTATATTTGTATGTTTTTTTCTATGTGAGCCAAAAGAAGCCAGTACCAAAAGCTGTACATATGTCTTATATTACATATTGTGTATTCCGTTTTATAGCTATCTGGATAAAACAAAGAATTTCGACACGGCTCAATCCGACTTCAGAACAAGTATAACCTGTCGTGTAATATGTCCTAATGTAGACGATGTGTTGTCCATATCAGATTATTAACATAGATGCTACGTAATTTTAAATTTTCTTCGTATGGGACTACGTATCACACAGTCGAGCACACTCTAATGGTGTTAATACCGATTTATTAAAACTATATATATATATATAAACTCATATAAAAAAATAATTTAGAAAAAAATGAATTTCCATTTGGTCAATGAACGACAATTGTAACAAAAGTTATGTAACCTCTGAATCCATTTTGTAATGTGCGGAAATTTTGCCATATCCCATAATATGCAAATTGTAAGTATAACTATTATCATGACATGGATCCATATGAAATATTTTTGCCAAATCCCAATTTTTGAAGTTCCATTTCTTGGAGAAACTTGCTCATATTTTAATAACAACTTTGACAGATCAAACTCGAGTCGTTTACCAATTCGCGGGAAAGGCAACGTTATTGCATGTGAATGCCGTATATCTTCGTATTCCACTAAATACACAACTTTGTCACATTCTATATTGAAAAAGGTTAAAAAAGGAAACATTAAAATTGTGGAAATGCTTAACAATGATATACCTGAGAGTGTTGAAGGATTTTGCTTAACAGTATTACCCACAAAATTCATATAGGATAGTATCCGATTTAAAGGTTTATTATTTTCCTCTTTAATACTCCTTGTTTTCATAAGCGTTCCAACATTCTTTCTTATAGGCTTTTTGTAATTTCTCAGTCCAATAAGTTTCTTTCCTATTAAAGAATTCCTCATTTGATACGATTGGTTAGGTACAGCACTCGCTTTCATCTTCGTAGTAAGAATAGCTTGCAAATTATCGATATCTACACGAATATAAAGCATGTTAGAAAAATTTTCTGACTGGAAATTAATCTTTTTTAAGTGATTAACAGTTAAATGTTTATTTTGAGTTTTGGTAGTGATCTGTGCAATTGTTTGACTTAATTTCACATGATTTAAGGCTTGACTCTTGATGATCTTCATATAATAGTCGGTTTTAATCGGTTTATTATCAAATTTTCGCAAGCTAAAATTTCTACTTGGCTCAACGACTATATTATTCTTCTCATTGTTTTGCCTAGCACTATTCAAGGATTTACTTCTAATGATCGATAACGATGACGGTTTGTTTTTTTCATTTTTATCATTTTCCTCTTTCTTGTAGTTTGTTCTTTTCGCAAAGCATTCACTTGGCTGCAAAGTTGTATCGTTTTGAAGTGTTCTTGCCTCTCTAGAAATTGTCGAATTAAGCTTTGGCTTTGGGCGATTATTTCCACGTAGAACTACTAGTGGATTCTTTGCATTATTTTTATCATTTAAAGTTTTAGATCGTTCTTTACTTTTAGCAACTTTGCTTGATGTCAACGTGGTGCTATGCCTGCTAGTGTTGACTCTATGCAAGACTTCGCTATAACAAATCGGATGTACATTCTCATTGTTGAGTAACTTCTTCATTCTGTATGCGACAAAAACTCCTGGAAAAGGTGGACATCCATTTGTTCCTTCTCTATCTAGGGATCTTACAGGCAATGGTTGGTATTGATTTCTAGCATTATTAGGAGTCAATGTATCACTTTGATGATGATGATTACCATCATCGTTTAAATTAACACGTTGAAAGACATAAGCAAATGGAATATCGTTTTCAAGTCGATTAAAATTGGGCTTAAAGAAGTTTTTCATATCCATACCAAGGTCTTCGATATAACAATTTTCCAAACCAATAATTTCCCTTTCTGTGTTTAGCCACGTAGTTTTTGGTGTGGTATGCACATTGTAAGTCTGTTTATTAAGGCGTTGTGCAATGCCAGCTAAGGAGTTTCTTCTAGCCAGTCCATAGGTTTCCACCTTGCACTTGGGATGCCGCGATCGAAATTTGTCCAGTTTTTTAAATTATGAGGGGACTAGAGTCAATTGATTTTAGATTCTATAAAGAACAGTTTCTGTGTTCTTCTATAGTTATCTTTACTCCAATTATCATTATATAAAAAATTTAACCTGCCATTGACAAGAAGAATCAGATTAAGATGAATTTGACAATGTTAAGCACTGTTTACAAATTTATTTTGATTTTAAATAATTCATTTCGAAACATACAGCACACTTTTCCTCTGAACACAATTCTGCCTTGTATTGAATTCTCATTATGTAGTTTAATATTAAGATTTAAGTGTCCTTCACTAATTTACATAATTCCTCATTTCTCATTTCTCAAATATTTTCATTTCATTCATTTATATCAATAGGTAAGTGTTCGTTGACTTGTTGCATTGAATTATAACTTCAAGTTTTGATGGCAATCTGTTGATGTTTTAATACCTTAATACCCTTAATATCTTGGTTATTATTTCTTGTTGTTGTCGTTATTGCTGTTATTACTGTTGTTGTTATCGTCACGACCAAGACCATGTAATTTGTGTTCCACTGCCTTTCAAAAAGTCGTCAAAAGTTTATTTGAAGCCAAGGCCACCTAAGTCCAGAGCATCAAAGACTGAGGATTTCTTCCGTCTGTTACGTTTTCAGCATATGTTTTCCCTTCTTTTGCCAAACATTTTTTAACTCTCGGCTCGTTTTCAAACTTTTTAAAGCTTTTGGAGAGTTCATTGAGGTAAACATAATTTTATGTGACGCTGACTTTAAGTTTGCAGTTCTGGGTTCTATTTACTTTGCAGAAAAGCACGGGCTAATTAGCCGATGCCTAAGGTAAAAAAGGGCACTAAAAAGAAACAGCTTCGATGCTATCGAACCATGCTTTACACTCTCTATACCACACTTGCAGGCATGCCCAATCACACACTTTCCCCACACTTTGTGGCATAATCTCTTTTAGCCTGGCTCTGATACTCATTCTCAGTCCACTATCAGTTAGTAGTGTGCTTTGTATTTTTGTTTCGTTTGTGCCGCGTTGTAATTGCAAAAGTTTATCTTATCTGCGCAACGATGGGACCAATAGTGCCCATCAAATGGTCATATAATCATAATAAGTAATTACTTGCCCTGGTTCTGTTCTGTTCAGCTCTGTGCTCATTATTTACTGTTCTCCGATCTCTAGTAACACTGAAACTTAAGCTTACTGTTCGACCTTAAGATAATTCACTCTTTCTTAGCTTATTTTTTATGCGATAAATATAATATGAGCTTTTTTATTTCTAATTGGAATAACTATCAAAGACTTTGACGAGGCATGTACGAGAATCCTTTGTTTCAAATGTATGCTTTGACTCTAGTAAATCAAAACTTTGTCAATTCCGCCTTTTGTCTTTTGAATTTATATTAATTTTGACAAGGTGCTTGTAACGTCCTTCAGAATGTGGGTACACCCAATGAAATTTGGTATACACACTCCATATACTCATAAAAATTAGAAAATTATCATATAGCTATTGGAATAATAAAATTTGTCATCTAAGACTGCGAGAGTGTCCTGCTTTTATTTTTTTTGGTACCACATGTCACACACAGAGGAGGCATGCAAAAATCGGTAGCCTATGAAGCCAGCAAACATTTTGTTTGTGCAAAAATTTTGTGTGATTTCCCCACGGAAATTGATGACGGTGTTTGCTGAGTCGCAAACGTGTTGTTGGAGTTAAGCAAAGCGGCCGGGAGCCCGACTGCTTGACTAACATACTACCGTACCGACAACCCCAGAGCTAGAGAGCCCGAGTGGCCACCTACAGTGAATTTGTCATTTCCAGTCTAAGCGTGCGGGCAAACAGAGAGTTGGCAAGAGGAAGAAGATAGGAATGTGGAAATAGGAGATGGCAAATTGTAGATGGTAGATGGGAAACTGGAGCCTGGCGAGTACCAGTTCAGTTCGTTCGATGGCTCGTTTGTTTTCACGGATGTCAGCAGCAGTAACATCGCTGAAAAGTGGCAGCAAAGGGGAAGCATAGTGGGGCGTAGAGTAGTGTTGTTGCAGTTGACTGGGACGCGCAGTGCGTGTCGCTTTAACAAACCGGAAGTTACATACGATGTAATGAAAAACGACAAAGCGGAAGTAGCAATGGGGCATCCAATACACAGTACCCAGTAACCAGTAACTGGTACCCAGAATACAGTATCCAGCATCGAGAAACCAATACATGGCACCGGCCATGGCACAGGCATGGCAGTTTTCTGCTTAGTCTGCATAGTCTGCGGGGGATTGCAACGACTATGCTGTATAGGGGATTGCCCATTGATGTGTGTGGTATTTATAGACAATTGATTCGTGATTGTTGACAGCACCCTGCGCTCCGTGGAATGCCATGAGCATCGGCATAGGACGTTCGTTCCCCTTAGTCCTCACTCAGCACTCACGTCGATATTGCGTAGGCATTTTTTGCATGCCTCATAAAAATGCTACGAAATATGTTAGGCCCGCATGAGTTTGGCAACTAGTAGCAAGGGAAATAGTCTGCAGATTTCTATTAACGAAATAGATTTGGCGCTTGTGACCCGAGCAAATAGCGAGTAACTCACATAGGTCAGAATACATAACTTTAGAATCGAGATTCCCTTTTGCGATATAGTGCTTTAATTTTAAAAAAAAAAAACAAGTTGATGTCTATAGGAAAGAGAAATGAAAAAAAAAAATTATGATCGGGTTGGGAGGACAATCGTTCCTTGGAACAGTTAAATATTAAATTGATTTTTTTTAAATAGTTTATTAAAATATATAATATTATTCGTATTATTCGTAATAATATTCAGCCGTGGGTTCGATTCCCACTCAGCTCTGGAAATGTCATTCGAAAAATAAAGATTTTTCGTCATTTACTTATCTCCTCGTATGTATACACGAGGTTAGGTTACTAATATTATATAGCGTAAACTGTGTTGTTAAGATACTAATATTAAATGTATGGGTTCAGCACTTAATAAATAAATAAATTTTTTAAATTATTTAGTAGGCATTGAAATGCATTTCTAATTCAGGCTCAACCGAAATTTAACAAAATATATATACTAAATACAAATTTAACAAAATTTTCAGTTTATTTTTTCACCTTAAAATTGAACAATTTAGATAGAGAAAATAATTATGTCTGAGACATCATTACTAGCGGAAACTCAACAAAAACCAAGCGGCAATTCGAAGAAATCTCGGGTAACTTTCTCAACTGATTATTCTAATGTGACGAGAATTGTGCGTGAAACTCTGAATCAACTGAAAGCAAATATGTCTTTTATAGACATTGATAGCTTAGTAAATTTGATAATACCCAAAATATTATTCGAACTCCATTCATTTGAAAAACTGCACGACGAAATCCAAATGGTCAAGCAATCCTTGAATTCGCATATGCAACATTCAAATGCATTGGACGAAGATATTGCAGAAATATTTCTGGATTTGCATAATATTTACACAAAAATAGAAAAGTTTCAAAAATGTAATACCAAAATAGATAAAAAACTGCACAAACGTTTCCAGGAAGCTCAGGAATACCTCAAGTCTCGCAAACATTATATAGACAACAATCTCCACAAGGAGATTAATGAACCAAGACCCAAAGATTCAGAAGTCACTGAAATCACGTCTTCCGAAGTAAAAGATGCTGAAAGACGGGAATTTCTTGCCAATATGTTAATGTCACAGAAATCAGACTACTCTTTAGAGCTTAATCGAAATAAGACTTACTATACAGAAGCTGAGAAAACATTACAGACTCAGCAGAATTCAAAAAATGACTGAATGATTGGACTGAGAGTGTTATAATTAAGCAAACTCTCCACTTTCCAATTGTCACTCGACTTGTATGTAACTGAACTGCAAGTGCTTGATAAACTATACAAAAGTACATTTTTATGTGGTAAACCACTTTGAGAATCGAATTAACTTTTCTTATTACTTTAGCAGAAACTGTTTTTGTTGTTGCTCTTTGTTCAAATTCTGTGATTGATACCTTCACTGTATCTGTACTTGATGCTCTTAAGAGTAAAGTGTGCAAATTTGCATTACATTGACATTCAAGTGCAAGAACTTTTTGCTCTTTAGACTCCTCCATTCCATTTGTGCTATTCCGAACGACAACTCAATAATGCTTTGCTCATTTTTGACAACGGCTTATAAAATTTAAAGCTTGGTGAGACAAATGTTGGTCGAGTTTGACTATGATGCAATCTATTGCGTAATTGACCGCAAATCTATAGAGCTGTACTATACTCTTGATTTCTGTAATGTACATAATACTCTTATTCAGGTTAAAACAAGAAAGTAAGTTAATTTTCGACCTCTTGTGCTTACGACCGCTTATGATATAGCTTTACGATCGTAATTTATATGAAACGATTCAGGCGTCACTATACTCAAATCAGTTTCAAAGTTTCACTTAATAAACCCAAGGTTTTTTCAGAGACTTTCATTGAGACGGACATGCATATTTGTACACTGCCATCGATGTTGATTTTATTTTTCTTAAAAAGTTTTGCAAAAACATTCTCATTTTCTTAGGTATATATCTATCTTTTGTAAAACTATAGTAATTCGAGCGATTGTATGCACGATTTTATGATTTTGGAATTTGTTGAACAATTTTTTAAAAATTGATAAAAGGTAAAGTCTGACGTTAATAGTTAAAATTTTCTCAAATCCTTTAATTAATTGGTAGACCAATTGAGTTCTGACTACGTTGATTGAGTTCTGACTACGCTAATTAGACATATTCTGCTCGCAGTGAGTGTTTTTCGAAGGGCATGGTATTTAATTTTAATTTGGCCCGAAGTTTTTTTTTAAGATAAATTCGATTATCATTATTGATAGCTGTTGAAGGAAATGAGAAGGACAGGGGAGGCTAATAATATTTAATTTGAGGAAAACGTTGCAAACAATTAATTGATACAGTGTACATGGCCTTATGCGCCTGAAAGTTATGAAACAGAAAGCTCTCTATATCACATTCATTGCCTACTAGCAATTTAAGGTTCAGTGTTTGGCCGTTTCCATTGTTGTCTCTTTTGTTGTTGCTTGTGTTGCTGTTGTTGTTTTTAGTACTGAAGCAGAAACACAAGTTGTGTGCACTCAAAATAATAGCACAGCAAAAGCACTAGTAAGACCTACTTTAGAAGTATGCTCTTGGCAGGGGACAAAAGAAACAGAAGGTGGTCTGTTGTGGGCCAGATTGCAGCGTGTAATAGCAGCGGAACATTTACTCAATTTTAGTACATAGTAAACGTATTTCTTTTATGGGCCCGAGGTTATTTGTGCAATACAGAAGCAAGTTCGCTTGTTCTCTCGCTTCTATTGCCATTTGCTACTTGATACTATACTTCAGTTCCCTCTGTTTCGGTTTCTATTGCTGTTACTGATTCTGCGTTCCCCGTTTGCAGTACCTACGTACGTGTGTATGTATGTACATATGTATATATGCATGTATATAGGTTCCATTCGTTCCCTTCCGTTCTTTTTCATACGTTTCATTCACAAACATAAAGCTACTACTATATCCTGACATAAAATAAACGAAGTTCGTTTCCTGAGTGGCCATTTAACTGCAAGGCTTTTTATACGTATGTCTGGTTTAGATCCCTGCCACACCCTTCACAAACCGCCCACATACCCACTGTGCCAACAAACGCCCTTCCCTTCTTTTGGGTAAAACCTTAGTAAATACATACTACTCGCAGACAAATATGATAAAGTATTCGTTTCGCTGGTCTGCTGCTTCTGCCTGATACTTCTGTTTTCTGCTGGCTGCCATTGCTTCTGGTTTGCTTTTAATTGCTTTGAAGTAAACAATGAGAATGACCCTTGGTACATTCATAAATATAATTGCCAGTCGGCCAGCCATTTTGTGTTTTGCTTCAAAATTTACTGCCACGTTTCCACCTCCAAAGTGCCTTCTGTTCGCCTCCTTCAGCTCAAGTGCTAACAAAAGGTGCAATGTAATGTAGTTTCGTGTGATTTGTCCGATTATTACAATCGGAATTCTCTTACGTTTCTTTTAACAAGAACAAGTTGAATTAACTAAAAAATTAATGAACAAGTTGAAAGATTTAAGCTTAATGCAAAAATAGCCAATTTTCAGTCACAAATCTTAAGGTTGCGTATGATAACTTGTTGTTCTTGTTTACTTGAATACTTTTCATAGTTCTCAATAATTCCTGATCTTAAAAAAATTTAATAAATTAAAAAAATTACAGTCGCGTGCACACAACAGTAAAATACTCTATACCATTATCGAAAGAAAAATTGTGATGAAACAACTCACCATCTATCGCCAAACCGTGATTATACCGTGAAAATTAATTGATTACTTTTTTGTTTCATAAACAATCGATAAAGGACTTATTGATGCCTAGAAGTCCCCTTCACCATTAGAAGTCTTTTTTTATAGAAGCTTTGTATTAGAAGCTTCAAACTGTTTTGGGCGTATTGTGACTGAACGGAGCGAGGCATGCAGTATTTAAAATAAACTCGATCTTCGTACGCTTTACAGTTCTGTGCGTTCAAACTGATGGACAGACAGACGGACATGGCCAAATCGTCTCCGCTATCTTCTTCAAGACATATTCTTGAATATGTATTATGTGGGGTCTGCCACGTCTTCTGTTTCTTTCAAGTATTCAAGAGCCCCTCCACGCGTTATCTCTGCAAAGTCGCGTCGGTCATCCTTGATTGCCAATTTCACGAAGGCAAACACTCGTCAAACCTCCTAACTTCTTTCCCGATGTCGTCTACTAACTCGTTGCACTCTTTTCTTGATTTCCGAAGATTGATGTTTGGCTAAGTTGCTATTGAAAATACGAGCCCTGGCTTTGTCATAGGTTGCCTGACGTTCTTCCAAAGAATTCCGCGAAGACCACTTGGGTTTATTTATTCTTATTTTATTTGCTTTCAGTATTCTATGACTTAATCTATCAATGTTCTTAAATTTATCTGTGTCTAATATATAATTAGAGGAATTTTTTAATTGTGAGTTTGTGTTGCAGGGCATGACTCCTCCGTTTGCATCCTGCCCTGCCGGTTGTTTCCCGGTTGACACTTTGGGCATTTAGGGGCCACAACGTCTGGGAGGCCGCACCGGTAACAAAAGATTTTGCGTAACAGGGATTCGCATTCCCAAATAATGTGTCCGTGTATTCCACAATTCCAGCATGTCTTTTCGGTGCTTCCTGTACGTGGCCGGTACATTGCATTGAATACCTCAATTCCCTTTCCACTTCGTGTGTTGGAATCCCCACTTCGTTGACTTGCTGTCGCTCTCTAAACGACCTCGTGGGTGGTGAGCCGCTTGGTGTTCGAGTCCAACGAGTCGCCAACCATTTCTTTTCTGCATTGCATTCGTCGTGGAGCATCTCCCAATTTGTAATATGCATAAGATAAATTATCCTGAATATGCTCTCTTTTATGTTTACCTTAATCTCACGGATTCGTGTTCCGGGAAGTGAGTTTCCAATCTGGATCTGAGGGCCAATATCTCCGTTTAATAATCATCGATGCTTTCTCCAGTTCGTTGTCGACGCTCCCTCAGCTCCTGTTCTTGCTCGAGGCACGTCTTTCGTGTTTGGAAGTGCTTCTCTAGGGAGTATCTCAAGTTCGGCTAATTCATTACTTCCCCATTCCTCGCCTGCATCCAGAACCAGTCTTTGCCCCGTCCGTCAACTAGTAAGTGGAAGTCTCTATTGATATCTGTGTTGGGTTCAGTGTACCATTTCTTATGTTCCCTGGACTCCGCTTCGCTCTCTGCTCTGCTTCTAACGTTCTGTTGTCGATCCACTGTCTTGGGTGGTTCGAACCTGTCTCCACCGTTGGCTCCGAGAACGGTATGGGTCTTTCTGGCTATAGGTGAGGCTTCACTTGTGCCTCATCACGCTGTTTGGCCCCTCTAGTCACAGCTTGCATTTCGAGCATAAAAGCCATCATTTTTCGCCGGATCTCCGCTTAGAACTCCAAAAACTGCGAGGATGCCGCGGCACATCCGTTTCGTGTGATTGCAATCAAGGGGGGGTTGATTGTCGATTTTATCTCTCTCGGCAGGTCAACCGGCCCGGTATTTGTTGACTCCGGTACGTGGTGTTCTTTCGGAACTGCTCCAGTTATTCGCTGTGCCCCTCCAACTGTTTCGGTAGTAGGCTCATCTCGGACCATGACTGAAGGATGTCGATCTGTTATACGATCGATCTGTTACCCCTTGCCTGGCTGTCATCGATCGTGTCGTGGGTCTCATTTCACATAAGTCCCTGTTTCGCAAGTAAATGAGACTCCGCTTTGCTTTATGCTCAACTGCTTGCTTATCTTGGTCTGAAAAGCTCATGTTTTTTCCTTTTCGAATTAATTGCTCGACCTCCCTATATTTGCTAACTAATTTAATAATATTTTATTTCTTTGCTGTGCCCTTGTCCCTTACCATTTATTTATTATATATTTTGAATTTTTTCTTCTTATTAACAATATAATAAAAACAATATTAGCTACTTTGATTACATTAATTAATCCTAAACTAACGAGTTATTTTGGTCTTATTTCCTATAATATCTATAATGTTCATTTATATAAAACAAAAAAAAAAACCAAAATACTTGGACCACAGTCTGAGTAGCGGCCAAAGTTCTCTTATTTTATATCAAAACGGAATCTAAAAAAACAAAAATATATGGACTTCATAAGATATAGTAGCCGCAACGTAGTCTTGGACAAATTGTTTTTATTGTTTTATGCGACCAGCCCTATAACTGTCGTCATTCCTACTCTTTTACAATAATGCAAGGTACGGCCGTGGCAGCGTCAGGTGGGGCTTGCGGGTCCTCCCTGCGGTCCAATCAAAGTCGTTTCTAGTTGTTGCATTAAGAATAGTAGGATGACTCAATTTTTTTTCTTATTATCACTACATTGAAATTCGCCTCCTGTTTACGGTGGAGTCCTTATCCCCATTTTCCTTTGGGCGCCATTTGTTATGAACCGACTTGTCAGTCACAGCCAAGTATCGATTGCCGGCTAGCTATCGGCTATACCCAGGGATGAGTAAGACCTCGATATTTGGCGGGTCGGTTAACAAAATATTTATATTATGGATTCATATTCAGACTTGTTTCTCACAACACCTAAACGGACAATACACTGGCAAGGATTAGATGGACAGATGTTTTTCCATCTTGCGACGCCCACTCAATCATTTCTCGGCTTTATACTTTATACCGACACCCTATCCAGACTTTACCCACTTTCACCGTCCACTCATCTCACCCTAAATAACACCTTAACAGCTCATTTTTAATTTATAAATATACATTTAGTTAACAGAAATTGGCCTAACATATACTACTAACATTATGATCTATTATAAATAATGAATATTTAGACAGACACGTTTGTATTGCAAGTGGTTGATGCGTTCATACCATTCACGAATGATATTATTGTGTTCGCTGTTGTTGCTAATACCACCACTGTTGTTTTTGCTGTTGCGTCGTATTTGTACCTCACGCTGTTGTTGTGGCTGGTCTTGCTGCTGTTGCTGCTGTTGTTGCTTTCGTTGTTGTTGTTGCCTACGACTGCTGTCCTTAACAGCCGGTGTCACTGCTGTTGCCACTGTATCCGTTGTTGCTGCTATCACAGCTGCTGCTGTTGTTGCCACTGATGTTAATTTCCCTCTTTTCTATTAGAATTTTCTGCGTGTCGCAGAGCGAAAATTTTATTTTCCCCTATTTTTATTATTCTCCCTATTTTGCCTACTGGTCATTAAAATCCTCTTCCTCTTTTTTTCTCTCTTCCTCCTCCTTCCTTTCTTTCTGTAATCGATTCACCTACTTCTTTTCTTATCGATTGTAAGGGCTACCGTAACAACGTAATCAAATAAAATGAAGTCTAGCTCTTATACTTCCCGAGATCTAAGTGTTCATTCGGAAGCACAGACAAACATACGGACATGGTCTAGTCTACTGAGTTGGGCACGTCTCTTATGGGCTTAAAATACATAAAGTACAGGGTATTACAAATTGAACGACAAACTAGCGATAAAGTAATGCTTATGACTGAATTTTGGTACATAATTAGAATATGTGTGTCTGGACGTTGTGTGATCGGTACAGATCGGATAATTAACATGGAAGTTATACACATTTCAAATACCAAAATTTGAGAGGCGTCTCAAATTTGCCTGCTATTCTCACCCCACACACGGCAACATTAACTTAGTGTTTTTTCTTTCTCGCACTTGTGAAGAGTGTGGCTCAGTGGTTAGAGGGTTGAACTTGCGTGCAAGAGGTACACGGTCCGATTCTCGAGGCGATTTTTTTTTTTTTTTAATTCACAATATGAGTAAATATAATAAAAATTTATAATTCTTAATTATTTTACGAAAATGTGTTAATGTTAATAAATATATATATGTTGGAATTAACTTAAAGAAATTCAAAAGTAATATATAAATATATAATATATCTTTCGGCACCGGGTATTATATAGTCGAGCATACTCGACTATAGCTTTCTTACTTGTTTTTTTTTTGTATTTCTTGTTTATTTACAATTTATCTATATAAAAAAATTAAGTAATTTCTAAAACGAATGGAATGTTCTTTTTATATGACATTTTCAGACCTGAGTGGGAATCGTAGGTTCGACTGTGTTAGTTAGGGGATACAAGAAAACTTACTCGACTAACTTGATGGAAATGTGTTCACAATACATCAAACTGTTAACTTACATATCGCAAATGTTTAAATCACAGCTGTTAAAGTCAACTACAGCTGTAGCACAACTGATTTAACCGTATTTAATTACTTAAATAATCTTTTTGTTTCTTAATCGGTCGATCGGTTTAGGGCTGTTTTATATTGACGCTTAAAAGATATTTTCAAACTTACAAGTCTCTAGTATTTATAGAAGCTGAGATTTTAGAAGTTCCAAACGGTTTTGGTCGTATTGTGGGCGAATGAGACGTGACATCCAAAGTTTGAAATAAACTCGATCCTGGTATGCTATACAGCCTTCATACCAAATGGGTGTCTCTAGCTCTTATAGTTTAGAAGTTCTTTGCGTTCAAACAGACAGACAGACATGATTACTCGGATATTGCTCCTGATCAAGAATATCCCATTTTACCAATTTTCAATAGGTACAGGGTGTAAATATATTCAAAATATAAATTACTAAAGTTTTAAACTTCTACTGCTTCGTACATATGTATATGAATGTTATGTGTGTCTTTCATATAACTATACATATATATATGTGTTTATGTGCATTTGCTATGATTACCAAGAAACTGGTATATATGTATGTATATAGCAGAAGCATTTTGCAGCTGCTTTAATATTTGAAAGTTTTGCGAAGAATGAATGGTATTTTCTGCTGCCAATCGCGCTAGTCAGCGTCAAATGTGAATTTAATGGTCTAGGAAAAAGGTAGCTGGGTAAATGCTTTTAACCACATCCGCTGCCATTAGATGAACTACGAGTAAATGTTAAAAAAAAAACAACAACAAACAATGGCACCAGCAACACCAAAAACAACTATAACAATAACAACAATAACAAAGGAAAATGACGCTAGTGAAAATCAATGCGCATTAGTGGCTGGCATTATTTCATCTTATTTTCTACTCTGAGCAACAGCCGCATCGCTTATAGCACATTATGCAGATGTTGTTTTCATCAGCCTCCAACCGGTCACCTTCCCTCCCTTCCCTGTTCACAACATCACCTACCACTCATCTCATACCATACAATGTACAATTATCTTCTTATTTCTTCTCCTTTTCCTATTCAAGACATGACGCAATTTGCATTACCAACGTCTATGGAAACTTGTTTATCTCAGTCACAATGCATTATCCCGCAAGGCTTATCAAATTCAATAATACTAAACATCAAATATTCAATACATGAATAATTGCGCTTAATCAATTGTTTTCATTTCAACACACACGCATAAACCATATATATGTACTACATTTGTGTATATATATAAATATATATATATATTTGCACTGTGCAAACAAAACAAAACGCACTCCTTTTTCTCTATCTACAGTGGTGAACTAAATTATTGACACAGTAAGCTTGTTCAACTTTAAGACTGATTTCCCGCTTAAAACTTCCATGATAAGAACGAAAAAAGGTGATCTAATTTCAGTTTTGATCATTATAATATATTTTATATTGAATTTATTAAAATTAAAAAACATAAAAAAGAAGTAAATTTGGCAGTACAAAATTATTGGCACAGTTAGCTTCTAGCACATTCAAAAACTAAAACAAGTAAGAAAGCTATAGTCGAGCAAAAAATTAAGTCTCTAGCTCTTATAGTCTCCGAGATCTGTGTGTTCATACGGACGTACAGATGGACAGACGGACATGCTCCAATTGACTCGGCTATTGATCCTGAGTCAGAATATATATACTTTATGGGGTCGGCCACCCTCCTTATGCGTGTTACATACATTTGCTGCTGTCACGAACTAAAAATACTCTTGGTTCCCAATGGGCACCGAGTATAACTAATAACCTATAAATTAATAATTGATTGGCAACCTCTTTTGTTTGACTATGGCTTGTAGACGTCTGGGCATTGATGAAACCAACTTTGTGGTCGGATCGGATTAATAAATTCAATATAAAATATTTTATAATGATAAAAACTGAAATTAGCTCACCTAGAATAAATTAGCGGGAAATCAGTCTTAAAGTTTAGCATGCTTACTGTGCCAATAATTTAGTTCACCACTGTATGTCTCTAACTCTTTTTTGTTAATTAATTGCGCACACGCATGATGTAATATTAAAATATGGTCTCGTCGGCCACTTGCTGATCATAACAATTCAGCCGAAAATATTCATTGACTGCCATGAAACCACCGAGAGAGAGTTAAAAGCCGACGAGACTACTTTTTTTCATCACAATAAATATGAAACGGTTTTGCTCTAAGAGGTGTCCACGGACGGAAAATTCCCGATTACCACTAACCTGGCAGCGATCGGGCCGACAATTTTTACGAAACGGACGAAACTTTGCAGGTCAGTATAGGATCTTCAATTACGGCTATGGGGGTGAACAAGTGAAGAAAAATAACTCGTCAGCAAATGTCACACAAAGAGCGCGCAAAAGGGTTGGGGACGGTAAGGATATCACCATAGAGACGCCTCTCAAATTTTGGTATTTCATGTAGCTTGGCTGGGTGTGGTGTGTTCAAAATGGTTTTCATCGATTTGTGGAGGCGGTGATTTGGCTGCAAATAATACAAGCACTTTGCAAAGAAATGAAGTCTCTAGCTCTTGTAGTTTCCGAGAGCTGTCACAAAGTCAATATACCCTTCACACAAGGGAAAGTCAAAGAAATTAGGGAAGGCGTTTGAGCACTGAATACTAATCCTTGGAAAACAGTCGGAAAGAGAAAAGGCAGGATCAAGTGTGAACAACCAGATGCTTTAGTGATCAAAGGCACATCAGGTACCTACAATACAAAAATATTGCTTTCAAGGACGTAGGCAAACACGTACAAATCATTCAAAAAACGGCAAAAGGAGAGCTCCATTTTGAGCTATCTAATGCATCGGATCGAAATACACAAACCGTCCAGGTTTCTGGAAGAAGCTGTGGAAATCAGGTCGTTGATTGAGATGGATGTCATCGAATAAAACGGGACGTATAAGATGCTTCAAATGCATGGATATCGGTCATGTAGCGACATTTTGCAAAAGTAGATTGCGCAGGCATGGGTTTTAATTGTAGAGGATTTGGTCACCAGGCTAAATCCTGTCAGTTGGATCCAACGTGCCTTCTATGCAAAAAAAAGGAGGAGAAGGAGAAGGGGCTCAGCGAGTACTAACCAGACAAGAAGATCTGTCCTAGATCCTTTTGCAGTGTTGGACGTTTTCCTTTTGAATCATGGTAACCAGCACACGTTCTCAAGGGGAAACGCAGGATCTCTTATTGATCTGACGTTCGCAACCAGAAGGTTTGCACCATCTTTAAACTGTTCGATCAGCAGAACCTTCACATTTAGCGACTATAATCGTGAACGAGACGATCCTAAAATTTCGAAGTATAATGTCAACACAATGGGTAGGGAGGCCCTGGAAATTATGGTCGGGGGCTAGAACAGACCAGGTTAAAGTTCACATCGTTAGGGCACGCGATACAGCTACGACCAAGACGAGCACAGCACCCGCGAAAAACCTGTGTACTGGTGGAACAAAGGATTTGCAGCGGCAAGGAAGGAATGCTTTACGGGCAGGCGCAAGTACCAGAGGGTTCTCAGGCATAACGCACTACAAGCGTTCCGGCTTCATGGAATAGAAAAGGCAAGAAACATGGTGAAGTCGTTAATCAAGAAAAGTATAAGACGGTTTTTCCTTGATCCGTGCGACTAAGTTACTAGCGACGCCTGGGGTATAGCCTTTAAGTTGACCATGAAGAAACTGAATGGGTTCAGGCTACCAGTCTTATGCGTCCAAAAATACTTGCGGGAATCGTAAGGAATTGCCTATTCCCAAAGAATTCAGTAACACAAAACAATGGAATGACGCCGTTAGACGGGCTCGAGATACCGATTAAGAAAATGACAGAGGCTGAGATTAGAGCAACGGCAAAGAAGGTCAATACAGGTAAAGCCCCCGCACAAGATGGAGTACTTAGTGTGGTTGTGAAAGCTCGACAAAATGGCCAATGCATAAAAAACATATATCTATACTTAATTACATAAGCGTTTAGATCGTGTGTCGACAGGAAAACTATTGAACATGACAGTTGAAACACTTTATTACAATGCTTCACATGAACTAAAACGCCGCTTACTATGGCTTCTGGTGTCTAGCACTCTCACCTTTGCTTTGCTGGTTCATGGTGTTCGCCGTGAAGTCGCTTATTAACCTCCAGTTCCTCTTTGAGAGGAGCATAAGTGGCACGTGGGTGGTCACTGTGAGACAGCCTCCTAGATCGTCTTCGAGTCGCCTCCTGTTCTCCGAGTATCTTCCGCACACAAAAAACAACTGTCTCTGGCTGGCATGAATGGCAGAGTTCCAGTGAATCATGTCCGTTTCTCTTTGGATTGCTTCTAAGCATCTGTGTCCGCTCAAGATCTGCGTTAGGTGGAAATTTGTTTCGCCATGTTTCCTCGAAGTCCTAATTTCCGCTCTGCTAGTTCTTGATATTCCCGGCCACGAGTTCCTGAAAACGGACGCTCTCTCCCTGACCAGTTCTTCCAATGGAGAGACCACAGCTATCGCAAATGCCGCTTCATCTGAAATGGTTTTAAAGCAAATGGTTTTGATCCAAATGGTTTAAAGCAAATGGTTTTGTAACCCATATTAGCGCTGCGTATAGGGCATACCTTGCTGGGGATCTCTATTGTTGGCCATCAAGCGTGATCAAGCTTACCCCCAGGATTTGTGCTACCTCTACACGTTTACGGCTGCTTATTAGCACCACTTCCGTTTTATGGAAAACAAGTTCCAATCCCACAAATTCGACCAGTACTGGATCAACCCGATCACCGTGTTGCAAATCCTTTCAGTATCTCTCAGCTCCTTGGCGACTGCTATATCGTCGGCGAAGCCCATCAGGTGGCAGGTTAAAATGGCGACATACATGGTATTCCACAGCATTACTGTCCCAGCGGGCTGAATTGAACGCATTCTTCACATCTAGCATTACCATGAGGCAATACTCTTCCCTCCCTTCCATTTTCTACCCTCTATGGCCTTAGCTGCTAGCTCCGTGACTCTGTCTAGCACGTCTATTGTGGATTTTGCCTTCCTCAAGCCAAACTGGAACCTAACCATCCGTTTGGAATACCAATGATCTATCAACTATCTTAAAATCTATCTATC